>CAEGAG010023979.1:0-63481 GCA_903067065.1 Brachyrhaphis terrabensis | reverse complement strand
CTATCTATCTATCTATCTATCTATCTATCTATCTATCTATCTATCTATCTATCTATCTATCTATCTATCTATCTATCGTCACTAATTCACACTAGTTTGTTCTACTATCCTTGCATTGCACTGACCTCCATTCATTCAAGGTAGCCTAGCCCCCAAGTTTCATCGTGTTTACTCAATTTCTAGTGCTAACCACCAACCAGTAATACAACACTAAATTAGTCTGGGATTTGGTCCCCATACCATCTATGGGTCTACATGGGACTGTTTCAAGTGAGCTTCTAATGAGACTACAAAAACCAGAAACACACACACACATGCTACACACAAGTGCAGATTAATTGGCTATTTACAGCAACATCATTTGTCGCTTTAGTGTAGCACAAAGAGCACATAAGGGTTAGCATTTGATTTGTGAACTGCATAACACTGACATATTAATATACATCAACTTTATATATGTATACATATATATATAACACCATGAAGTGCCTTGCAAGAATGGTGTTATATCTTTGTCTTTTTGAAATTTTGTCAAATAACATTCACAAACGTGAAAGTATCTCGTTGGAATTTTATGCGGCAGATCAATACAAAACAGTGCATAGCTGTGGAAGAAAAATGAGAATGGATGTGGAAGGACAATGACTCATGGATTTCAAATGTTTTGCATATATAAACTCTGAAATGTATCACCCAATGCTGGGGTGTTTAAAGTTGGTCCTTAAGAGCTGTCCTGCATGTTTAAGGTGGTTCAACTCAGCTGAATCAAATGAAGGGTTGTTAGAAGGCCTCCACAGAACATTGACATGATGAGTAGGCAGCTGCTACTGTTTTAGTTCAGGGTGTTGAACTAAAACATGCAGGATATTGACCCTTGAGGACTGGCTTTGGACACCCCAGACTTAAGTAGAATTCACTCATGTGAAATTTACTCTCAGTGCAAATCCAGCTGTCAGGTAAGGCTCTCAAATGGTTGTTAGGGAACATCACACAGCAATCAAGTCAGGCATAAAGCTGAAAAGCATGGCTCAACACTAAACTTAACCAGAAATGCCCAGGGAAAGAAAATAGTTAATGAAAGAAAGAGAAATCAGGCCATTGGTAAACTTGGAGGGAAGAATCTGGCATTTATGTATTAATGATGGGAAGAAACACTTTTTTGAAATAAAGCCAAAAGTCTGTTTAAAGCAGACCACAAATCATGAAGAGGCTCTAGAAACAAAAGGTCTAAAAGATCTAAATTGAACCTTTTGATCCACCTGAAAAACACTTGAGCAGATAAGTAACACTGCACATCACCATCTTCGTCATAAAACACAGTGGTGTCTGCATCATGTCATGGGACATGCTTCTCCAGTAGTGACAGAGAAGCTGAAACTGATGGAAGTAAATAGAGGACATTGCTGGAAGAACGACTGTTAGACATTTTGAGAATAGGGTGGAGGTTCTTGTTCCAGCAGGATAATTACACAGCGATACAGTTAAAACTGCAGTGGAGGGATTTAATGAAAGCAGAGTTGATATTCTCAGCTGTTGAAAGTAACGTAAAACACTTGCATCTGTAATTGATGTTCCTACAAACCAAACTTTTCTGGTTTTCTGGGTGTCATACTTTGGCATGATACTGTAACTCAGAATTATACACAATTTAAGATTTTAAACAAAAATGAGACAGAAAAGTTTAACGAAGCTTTCCAAATACACTCAATGCAAAGTGACAGACATCGTACTGCAGTGAGTTTGGAGTAAAGTTTAAAAAATCCTCACAGTGATGGAAGACAATATAAGATCAGTTTTAGTCTTTTAAATAAGTCAGGTAAAAGCATGGCCACCCTCTGGCTAGTTCTTAGCCTTCAACAATATATGTACTTTTCCTCAGATTCACTCTAATAAAATCTTTTTACTACTACAACTGGAATTAGTGGAATTATCTTTTTTTCAAGCTTGCCCTTAAAATACCTAAAATACCACAGACCAACTAAAGACATAGTTAAACTCTTTAAAAGTGTTGCTCTGCAAAGAACTTCTAGCAGTCAATATTTAATCTGCAGTAAATTAAACTGCTGGCATCTCTCCTTTGATGAAATGGAGATTGCTTTTTCAGCCAACAGCAAAGAACAAAATATTGACTGATCATCATAACTTCACAACAGAACCCACTTTCAAATAAATCTAATTTGTCCTTTAACAACAAGTTATAGACATTGGTGTCTTCTCCCACTACTTATTTGGCATTAACCTCAGGTGGTCGATTAATGTTACATAAGCACAGAAGACGATGAGTGAGTGTGTGTCTGACCTCGCTCTCATCTCTCAACAAGTTGTTAAAAATATTAAAGAGTAAGAACTTGAGAAGATCGGTTCTTCTGGATTAAAGATATCACAGTCTATGGTCGCATGTGTGCCTGTTTGTTTAAGGACATGCTTCTATTTTAAAACTTTAGATAGACCAAATGTAGGTAATTCAATCAAAAGTCTTCAGAAAGTTGGATGTAATAAAGTACAATGACATTTCTCATTGTAAAAAGCATGATACACTGATCTTATTAGTCAATTTTACCATAACAATATAAGCTAACATGTCTCTCTGACATCTTATAAGGTCTATAAAATCTTGCTGCAGTCCTTATTAGCCTCTTTGTTTTTACACTTTATTTATCTATACTTTAAATATTTCTGCAATTCTATAATTTAATAGTTAACATGTCTCCTCCTGGAGGTTTACAAAGACTTTAAAGACACATTTTGATCTCTAAAGAAGCTCAGAGACAACTGTGGTTAAAAACCAGACGCGTTCCCTAAACTGGGAAAAGATTGGCTTGTAATGTGGGACGGATTGCTCAGCATAATGGGATGCACATTCGTAACTTCCCTTAGCTTGCATCCTGAGACCCAGGCTGGAAGCACTGAGTGCCCTGTTTGAGGAAGGGGCCTGAATTGGCTGCTGCCAAGAAGAAGATGCAGCTGTGAGTCAAGGGTCTGAATTGGTGGATGATTTTCAAGCCATTCAGATCAAAGACGGAAATCTAACTGCATCCAGATTTTGCTTAATACCCAGTAGTATTAGCTCACCTTTGCAAGTAGCTTGTCTTGTTTAGGAAGCAAATTTTTCTCCAAATGGGTTTGGTGCTGGTGTATAATTATCTGAACTGCTGGATGCGATACAAATCAGCGAAAGAGGAATGTCGCACCAACCACATTCAGTGTTAATTCTATGATACAGTGTTGTGTGAGATGCGAGTCATACGGTACTTTTAGACATTTTGGAACGATTTCATAATATCTGTACAGAGAAATATGAGTTTAAGGTGCTCTTCTTCTATTGGTTATCTGTTTTTGCACAACATTTGCCCTGATTCCTTACAAAACATCTGTTTATGTAAGTCTCTCTCATGACAGACAGAAGTATCTATGCTGCTTCATTTTTTAAATTTCCTTTTTCTTTAAACAGCAGCTGCTAAATGAATGCTGGGATAAGCAGAACGTGTGATAAACGCTATTTGTTTCTCTTGCGAGGAATACTGGAAGCGTAGGTGAGAACCAAGCCTGCTGGGGCAGTTTTATCTGCAGACCAGAAGGAATCAGCGAAACAAGACTTGAATGTCGGCCAAATGAAAATGGCTCTGTTTCTAAAGACAAGCCCTACCACTCCTGCTGCTCCTAATGGCCTCCATCATTTTATCTGCCCATTGCGTTCCCAAACCTCTAAATCCTACTGCTGTTCCAACAGTCACGACTTCTTGGTAAATGTGAAGGTCACGTTTTAGAAAATCTGTTTGAGAAAAAAGTCTCTTTTTCGTATCCGCATCGTGCAAAGATCACGACGCAGATGAAAGGTCCGGATCCTTTGGTAATTATCACCTTATCTCCTGCTGCTCTGAATAGTGTAACTCCAATTAGCGGTTTTATTTCAGCAGAGATGCTGGAATGCCATGCTCAGGGTGAAAGCAGCACGTGTTACCTGCTGGGTGTGTGTTGGTGAGTGGCGGGGTGGAAGCAGGACGGCAAGCGATTAGGAACATAAACAGCATGCTGAGCCCCCTCTGGCAGACAGGGTGCTGTTACCGCTGCATGTGTCACAATCAATGTGTTACCAGATTTCAGAGCCAGAAGGCCTCATGGGTAATGATGAGGCTGGGAAGCTCTTAGGATGGTCTTTTGGACTCATCTGGTTTGATGATTTTATTTTTTTTCTCTAAAGATTCAAGTTTGCTGATCTATGGTTTCTTAGTTGTTGGGGTTTTTTGCTGAAGAAATTCACTGGAAATGTTCAGTGGCAAACGCTCAATCATATAACTAGGAAGACTTTGTTTTATTTTTTTCTTATAATGACTGCCTTTGAAAAGGGAGACTTATATATTTTTTCTTCTATTTTATAATATATTACATGCATATCCTTTAGAGCAGAGGTTCCAAACAAAATTTTATGACAAAGATCTTTTCAGTTCTAAGGTTTTTGAGCACCACCACTCTTAATATTTTAGAAATGGTAATACAATACATTGATTTTTGTATTTTGTTCTTTTTTTTAAAAAAAAGAAAGAAAAATCTGAACTGCAGTTTGAAGGATGCAGTTTGATTAGGAGTTTATGTTTAATTCGAGTTTATAAAAGTTTTCAACCCTCATGAAATCAAAATTCAAGTAAGAGATTTGGAGGGCTCTTCCCAATCCCAACTTTAACATTTATATGAGGTGTGTTTAGGTGTGTGTAGTAGACACACATATCTTGAAGTCCAACTTCTAGATGGTTTGCATCTTATAAATTCTTTCATATCTGCCACTGGCAATGTTCTTTCATTGGCTGCAAACATAAAATGGGATTAAAATACAGTAGTACAGTAAAGTATTGTGTAGTATAGTAAAACATAGAATAGCATACCCTAGTATAGTATAGCATAGCATAATACAGTATAACATAGCATAGTAAAACATCATATAGTGGGATGCTGTGGTGGCACAGGGGTTAAGCACAACCCACACATGGAGGCCTTCATCCTCTACGTTTCTGTCGGAAGATCGATTTCTGGCCTGGTGATCTTTGCCGCATGTCTTCTCCCTTCTCTCATTATTCACTTTCATGTCAATTCACTATCAAATAAAGGCCACTAGAGAGAATAAAACCTTTTAAAAAAAACATAGTATAGCCTAGCACCCAACTTGATTGACAAATATCACATTTGGGTTTTTCAACGTGGTATTTGGATCTTGTTTAACATAAGCTGTGTCCGAATTCAGGGTCTGCATCCTTCAAAGGATGGATTTGTAATCGCCGATTATGTCATAGCGTGGTGACAAGGCCTGTCTGAATTCAAAGACTCCTTCAAATGTGACCTTCAAACGCATCCTCCTTTTCCCCAGATCTGAAGGATGGGTCCGGTGTATCCTTCATGGCCCACCATATCCCATAATTCACTGCGGGTCCCAACAGGGCGTTCAGGCAGAGCGTCAATGACGGTGAAGAGCGACAAGTTATTTTGCTCTATTACACTTTAAATGACATAATGTAATTTTGTATAGCATTTTTAGGCAAGAATGTAAGTGTGTAAGTCTCAAATATCCACTTGGTTCATCAATACGTCACCTAATTGCTATATTGTTCTGATATTTTCTGACATGTCTGCTCCCGCTGTTTTAACGGCCAGCTCCCCTCGCCAGCTGTCAGCTGGCCGGGCGCTCCAGGTTCGGTGTACCGGAGGAGAACGCCTAACTCCTGGTACATTGTTATAAAAACTCCCGCTAGCTTTCCCCATTGAGTGTAAGTTAAACACCAATATTATTCAGACAGGTGATAGGTAATCTAGTTGTAAAATGTTTGGTTTACTGAAGTATTTCAAAGCAGAGCAAATTGATTAAAGTTAATCCTTCAAACATAATAGGTTTATTTAACTGTAATATTCTATCTGAGATGTGAAGAGTATTACATTTGTAAATGAATAATTTGCTTATATTTATTCTTTGTAGAAAAGTGCAATTTTCTCTTCCGGTCGGCGTTTATTCGCAGTCTGTGAAGAACACATCCTACGTAGACGTGTCCTTGAATTCGGACACAACTATACAGTAAATTGTAAATAACTGACAGATAAGTTCCAAATATTTAAATAATAAGAATAATAATGGGCATAATCCTTAAATGACATCTTATAGCTATTTATAGTAAGAAGGACCAAATATTCACTTGAAGAAAAGTGACTTGAGCATTTATTTTCACATTTTCTTTTCCAACTGATGAAACCTAGGAACCTCTACTCCATAACTAATAAATTTTTGTTTTCCTTTAGCATGAATGCTACCTGACACTAAGATCCATTTCTTTTATCCTCTGGGCAGAAGAGGATGACGTTCCAGTTGAGTTTTGTGTTTCAGTTAATCAGAGTTTAGTAATTGTATCTCTAGATGCCACTCCGACTCAGACTACTACTACATATTGACTCTGGTTGGTAAACTTTACCTTTGAAAGGATAGCATGCCAAACTTATCTAAACACAACTGCTTGGTCTGCAAAGTGTTTAGCTTTTCATCGTGGTTTGTTCAATATCCCTGTCCTGTTGAATTGTGGATTGCCATCCAATTAGTGCTGGTATTATATAAGCCCAGACTGCTTCGATGCACCTCCAAATTAATTTCTTTCTAAAATGTCTGGAGTGAAATCATCAATAAAGTCCAGTATAAGGGTTCTGTTGGCAGGCGCACAGGACTGATTCTCAAGCCAAGGACACTGTAGATCATCAGTTCTTGTTTTTTGCCTCGACACTCCTCATCATTCATTGGTCTGCAGAGCATAACTCATCAAGCCAGACATATTCTAGTCAAATGCATCATTTTGCACCAATATGGGACACACAGAAGTAACTTAGAGAGTCTATTAATACTTAATGCAGCTCTAACTTCTGTTTTAAATTGATAAAATGCTCAAAAACACTCGTGTTCACAGTATATGGTTGCCCCCTTCTTCATCCAGACCCTCTGTACGTATTCATTGGTCCTCCATTCTTGTTTCTTCTTGTTTTCCCAGTGAGGAGTGATTTTTGCCAACAGAGTTTCACTGGAAAGCAGAACTTTGAAGTTTGTTGTTGATAAAGCTTAGCATGTACTGCAGACTCGATTGCTCAGCGGGTATCTGTGTAATGTCAAACACAGCGTGGGAGGTGGAGTGCCCTGCCATCAGTGTGGGTCCAGATTAACGAGGCGAGTCGAAGATCTTCCACTCTACCACACTATTATCTCTGCTACTCTAAATCTTAGCAGCAAATAGATGCGCTCTCCTCTCTCAGGCTGCCCCTCAGTTTCTGTTTCTGATCTTTTCATGTGATGTTCTGGGGTCCGAAGAGGAAAAACTGTAACGTAAGAGTCGCTGCATTTTTAATGCCCATTTAGTATGAGAAAAAAGTCATCCAAATCAAACTAGCCCTACAAAAACAAAACTAATTGTCCCTTAAACCAAATGACTGGTTGCAGCGCAGTAGCGACTGCCGTCAAGCATTTTCAAAAGGCCATGGAGCAGCATCTCCATTGGATACAGACTTTGACTAATTCAATCCAAAACCTTATTCTTTTAAACCATTCAGATTTGAACTTGAGGTTTGCTTTGAATCACTGTCCTGCTTTTGCTTAAAGTGTAAAGTGGGCGGAGCCAACAGACTGAGGGGCATAGATGTGTGGATACTATGGTCTGGATGAGGGAAAGTGTTGTTGCCAACTTAGCCACTTTGTTGCTATATTTAGTGACTTTTTAGACCCCTTTGGTGACTTCTTTTCAAAAAAGTGACATGTCAAGCACCAATCACTTTCAGCAGCCACTGTTCAACCCAACATCATCACATGATCTTCCTGATGTGACGTCATGTTTCTGAAATGTGGGGTTTGTTTCACACCAGAACAACCTCCAAACAGTTTTGTCTAGTCAGTCCAAGACCCCGAAAGTCTTTTGTGATTGTCGATGTGAGTTTTAGAAAATGTTAGATTAGCCTTTGTTTTCTTTTAGCCCACCTGATTTTTGTCTTGGAACTCTCCTATAGAAGTCTTTTCTGTCCACTCTGTTGCTTATCATTAAATCATGTTCATTGACATTAACTGTGGTAAGTGAAGCCTGTAGGGCTTCAGTTGTTGTTCTGGGTTCGTCTGTGACCTTCTGGATGAATCGTTGACGTGCTCTCCAAGTAATTCTTGCCCACTTATTGAAAGATTCTTTTACTTTTTTGTCATGTTCCTCCATTTGTGGGTAATAGTTGTCACTGTGGTTCACTGGCGACCCAAAGGCCTTAGAAATAGCTTTGATACTATATGTTGTCACTACATGTTGTTGAATCTCTTTGGTTTGAGGCCTGATTAAGTCGATCTTTCCGATCTTTTCCCTACTTTGCGTTGCTAGACAGGCTCTTGTCATCTTTTGATGGTAGACTAGTGAAAATGAACCAAATCAAAGGGGATGGGATAAATTAGTTAGCTTCCTTCACTTTACTCATCAAATGAAAACTTTATTTTGTGTTTACTCAGACTATCTTTTGTCTGATATACAAATTTGTGTGATCATCTAAAAGATTTCAGTGACAGAAAAGTGAAAAACAGAAACCTGAAAGGAGACAAGTGCTGTTCCACGGTACTGTAATTGGTTGTGCGATGCTGTTTGCTCACCGCATATCAATAATAGAGTGAAGCTAGTGTTTCTTCCTGTATTATTACTCCACTGCTGAGTTGTGCCGGAGGAAAAGAAACATGTCACAGAATTTGTTGCATGGGATCTTGTGTAGAAACTGTTATCAATGTAGAATATTCCAGTTTAGGTTTGACAAGTTCATACATTGCAACTTTCATCTTTATCTCATTCTAAATGGCTCCCATTGCCAAAAGAGGGTTAAAAATGCTTCTTTTTTTAATTTTGTGAACAAAATAAAGGCTTCATTACTAATTTCCTTTTTCTACAAATGATCTAATGACACCACATACGATTTAAAGGTGGTGAACGACCCTGTAATGTGTTTTAAAATCCTTACTGGTCAACCTTTGAAACACCATTAAATCTTGTTGATTTAATGGTGTTTAAAATGTTAACCAATTTCATAGCAGCCATTTTAACTTTCCCTCTTGTTGAGTATTGTCAAGAATCCGTTTTCAAAAATCCCCCTCTGCCAATTTAATTAATGAGTGCCTGTTGATGCAGCCCCTCTCTTTGAATTTTCCACGCCCTCCATGAGTTTTTGACGTTTGCAAATTGATTCAGAATCACCCAACTGCATTGCATTTAAGGAACTGATTTCATTTCTTTTCATTTAATAGTTATCAGATTGTCTCTGCAAATTGAAACGTAATTTCCACCATAAAGTCCGATTGAAATCCAGGTTTGGTTTTGTTGTCGTCATGCCAATGTCATTGTGACTGTATACAGATGAGATTGTGGGTTTTTTTAATGCCCTATTGACACGGAGAGAAGCTGCAGCACAGCAAACAGTAGATTGAGTGTCCATATGAAGTCAGCAGAGCTCTGAAATCAGTCTTCCCTACAGCAGCAGGTTCCAATGGCTGCCAGCTTATTCCTCAGATGTCATATCCAGACTCCACAGTGTCCGCATCCCATTGGCACCCTCTGCATTTGGCTGCCACAACACGTTGATGCTATGCTATGCTATGCTCGCTACAGTGCATTCTGGGTATATTTTTTTTCTTCCTTTCCTTCTGAAACGTTGCCTGAGGGTGAGAGCAGTTTAAAAATAAACCCAGGGTTCGAGTTCTCCATTCATGTGCCGCTCAGCGCTCTTATCGGTCGTCCCGCGGGCGTTGCATCCTCATTTGAACACGTCTGTGGCCATGTTTAGGAGTCGTGTGTTTGAACATGGAAAGAATAATATAAAAGACGTGGCGTGGATGACAAATGGAGAGAAATTCTATAGGTTCTCAGGTGTAGACACGTGAATCTAGTACACATCACGGCAGGTGATGAAATCATCACGACGACAGACTGTCGGGATGATTTTAAAGGAATTTAACTTCACACTCCAAGCTCGAGGGAGCTGTTGCCAAGGAGACCACCTTGGCATGTCTCTACTAGGTATTTTGCACCATTCAGAAACGTATCTGTGGAAAAGGAAGGGAGGGAGAGGATTGAGTGTTTCCTTCAGTGCATGCTTCTTTAGGGGGATTCGCCCTGAGTTGTACTCACACACTGTGGCTGTGAGATCACTTTCAGCTATCGATGCATTGCAGGCTGCTTGTTGAAACCGGAGTCCTGCTGTGTGTTACCGGGTGTGGCAGGCGCCGTGGAGGCACCCAGGTTCAGTGGCAGTTATCTGACACTGCGGAGGTCAGCTGGGTAAAGAGCTCAAGAAGTTCGCAGTCGGCGCACGCCAGCAGCTTCACCTTTCCTCCTGCAGTCGTTGTTAAACTGACTGCAGGTTGCTCCAGCAACTGCTCAAATACACATTGTTCAGATATATGTGCAGATATTGTTCACATATTGTAAAACAAACAGAAACAGTAGACACCTCATTGACACACTGAACAGCACTACTAGACCTTGACCTGGTTTAGTGGGGATTGCGTTGTGGGTTTGCTAAAGGCATGGTGTTAGCTTGCGTTGGTACGCTCGCATACATCTGTATGCTCCACATGTACATACAGAAAGTAAAGTAGTCCCTTGGCTAATACACTGGCGTAGTCAACGTAAAAGTTATTTGTTTTATGAGCAATGCGGCAATAAATGAAATCCCAATCCAAGCATGCAAATGAAAGCTAATTGTTATTCATACTGATCATTTGGATGGATTCTTACACTCAATCTTGTTTGCAGCAGGTCCTCTCTGTCTTCCCATTTCACTCTCACTGCTGCACGTGTGTAATTATGAATAAGCGCGCTTGGGTACATGGGATCAGTAGACGAAGCTGATGATTTCTCTTCCATTCAGTCTTCATCCTTTTTGTATATCTTAACAGTTCTATTTTTTCAAAACTGTGTTTGCGGTTTAACCCGTTTCCACTGGATTCAGCCTTTTTGCACTCCCGAAAATGATGCTGTCCCTCTTGGTCCTGGAACACCTGTCTGAGCCAATATTTAATGTAAGAGGTGTTGCGTTTTGTCCCTACAGTCATAGTACAGCCATCGACTCTTAACATGAGGCAGCAGAGAGAGAAGCAGGCGGAGAGTGAGACGGGCTGACAGACAGAAGGAGACAGGGACATGAAGAGCGTAGGATGATGCAGGCTGCTGACTCATCGGCCCTGTAGGGATTATCCTTCACGCCCCTGTGTGTGTGCGTGTGTGCTGGTGCTCCTGCTGTCTTACTACTGAACAGGAAACGTGCACTTGTTATTGCTGCATGATGGAGGCATGACAGCGGAAGCAAAGGAGCGGTCCGACTTGTCAGAGGTCAAACGAACCTCGGCCTCCCTTCAGAGTCTCAGAGAGCACGCTATTAGAGCAATACGTATAGGAAAGTGGCGGTACATGAGCACTAAGCTGTTTAGCTTTGCTAAATGGCTGAAAACATGGGCTTTGCCAAATGAGCCGCCAGCTGAAACAATGAAAAACATTGTAAAACTCATTCAACGCCAAGCACGGCAATAACACTGTGACTGTTCCCTGTCCACCGTGGCTCATATTTCTAACTAATGCAAACCGATTCAGACGCGGCAGAAAAGAGACATGCAGTGACGAATTGAAAGCGTCAGAACCAAAAGCGCAAGGCAATTTGTCTTGAAAAATGAGAGCACAAAGCTAAAGCAAACACAACGGGAGTCAATGTTTGCGGCTGGCGGAAATATTTGCTGAAAGGAAAAATGTGTTGATTTGTTTTATATAAAATCAAATATAGCCTGTTAGAAAGAGCTTTAAAAATACAAAAGACTTTAAACCTCGAACTTTAGCCATAGATGCACACACATGTTGTTTTTACAGTGCCTTAAATGTGCAAAACATGGGGAGGGTGCTTCTCATTTCCACTGCAGGACATAAACAAAACTTTTCTATTTCTGAGCATTCAGGCCACCCTCTGGTGCAAGGACACCCTGAGCACAGAGCCATGTTGCCCGTATCAAAAACTACTGCTCAGTAGTCTTACACTGCTGAGCTTTCAATGTAAACGGAAATCTGTAAATATTTGTGAATTTGTTTTACTTCTGTTCTGAAATATTTTTAGATCTGGACAGGAAATGTTGGTTTTTGTCACCTATGTTCATTTAAGTGATCCTCTTACCTGTTTGTCTGGTTATAATTTGGGCTGGTTGTGGCTAGTGAAATAGAGAAATATTGATTAATTCATTATTTAAAAACCATGCTAGATTAAAAAAAAAAAAAGATTTCGTTTTTCGATTAAAAAAAACACGTTTTGCCGCTAGAATGAGGCGTTTTGGGGGCTGTATCAAAATTAGTAACACTTTTTTCCGCATCACACTAGTCACATGATCAGCAACCGGATGTTGCCACTGGCGCGAACCGCGAAGAAGACGACGACAGGAAGTAGTTGGTGGGTGGTGGCGCGGCGGGTGTTTTTAATGGCAAACTTATTCACACGTGAGTTTAATTGCGTTTCTTATTTAATGGATACATCATCGTAATTGCAAAAAATGTTTTTGTTTTTTTTTCAACATTAGCGGAATATTGCCATTGTTTTGCGCACAGTTGTAAATGGAAACGCAGCTTGTGACAGACAGACAACATAGAGTGATGAGGAATTGGTTGCTAGTTGAAAACAGCTGTTTGTTTCACTATATTCCGGTTCGTAGAAACAAAATAGAGGGATAAAAGAGTAAAATGCTTTGTGAGGTTGGGTGAGAAGTGTTCATTCCTCATTGTGATGGTTTCCAATGGCACTACTCAATGTCGCTTGAGCTTACCATTTATGCACTGCATTTTGATAATTCATGCTCTGTTAGGTGAATTATAGGAAAACCAGTTAGCTGTCACGACTATTTGGGAATTAGTGAAAAATATTACAACAACTTTAAGACAAAAAATTTACTCCATTTTCTCAAAAATGGATGCAACAATCCAAAAAAAAAAAAAAAAAAATCAGTGAAAAGGTTGCTTTCCTACTAAAACGTCCTAAATGTTTGGTGTGTTATTTTATCAATTTGGTGCTTCGTCTGCCATCATCTGTAATGCTGAGGGGTTTCAGTCTCGTTGCAGTCATCTTGCCTTTTGTGTATCTTTCTGCTGTGGAATATTCCACTCTCTCTTTCTGGCTCCCTAAGCTAGCTGAAGAGCTCTGCTGCAGAAACCAAACAAAGCATCAGCCAGTGTGACTCACACAGTAAGCAAAAGCATCATAATGTGAAACGATCCTCCGAATACATTTCTGTTGAGTGTAAAACGGCAAGCTTGATGAGACGAGAACCACCTCAGCTCACAACCTGAACTTAGATTCCTGATTCAAATAGGAAGTTGATCATTTAAATACCAGGACAATTAAATGATTTTTAGCAACACTAGTAGGCACTAAACAGTGTAATTTCACTCATAGTGTGAATGTGAGCTACACAGAAGTAGATATTTAATATCCCCACAATTATTCACAATCTGTTTTCTAGCCATCTGTCTTCCTCCTTGCGCCAGTCTGTTTGCATTATTACTGAAAGCTTCAGCACCGGCACTGTACGAGTCTCTGCCGACATTCATCCCCTGACCTCAGGTTTGTCCTTGCTCTGCTCCTCAGACCTGATCCAGGCCACCCAGGATTCCAACGTGAACGTCCCCCAGATGGCAGACACGCTGATGGAGAGGGTGGGCAACGCCAGCTGGGTGGTGGTTTTCAAAGCCCTGATCACCACACACCACCTCATGGTGCATGGCAACGAGGTAAGACCAATCGGTGTGAATTTGTTGCACACAGAAAGCATGTTTTTTTTTTTTTCCTTTTTAGCTCACTAACCAACCTGGATTGGCTGTGAGGCCCTAAATACGAAACAGAACACCGCTTGTGCATTAAAAGAGGTTTCAGTCGACGCTCTGTGAGCACACTTAACCAATATTAACATAAAAATCAAGCTGAAAATTCCTTCCAGTACACCAGTGTGGTGTACATTGATTTTAATTATAAGGTCTTTGTTTAGACAAAGAACAATACATCTTATCCTTTGCGAGAAGCGTCTGCTGCTGACACATTTTTTGACATGAGCTGAGAGTGTTGGGCTAATCCTAGCTAATGCTAGTGATTTCATACTTTGTTTTCATGTCTTGTAACATTATTTCAGTTTGGTTCCAGTTCATTCTGTGCTGTATTAGCTAACAGAAAAAGATGCCCTCTCCCTGCTTGGGTACCTTGGCGCTTTGTTTTGAACATCCTGAAACTGAATTTCTCTCACTGAATTGACCACTTTGGGTTGATGTGTGATTGCAATGATGAATGGAGAAAGTCGCATAAAGCACACAGAAAGGACAATCCGGTTTGCTGTCATAAACCCAGATTCCACCAACAAAATAATGCAGACAAACCATGCTTACCTTCATCTTTGTTTAAATATCAGAAACAAAAAATCTAATTTGACTTATTAAGTCTATTTACTTTGTATTCTGACATAGTGCTGCTTGACTCCTCTGAAACGTGACCACTGTGATTTTAAAGACATCACAGAGGCAGGGAATAATTACTCAGTATGACCATAAATACGTAACTTTGTGCATTTGTCCTTTTCTGCAGAGATTTCTCCAGTTCCTGGCATCTAGGAACACCTTGTTCAACCTCAGCAACTTCCTGGACAAAACTGGCTCCCATGGTGCGTGGCGTAATTACGACGTTACACACAGCCCTAAAGGAGCAGCTTCAACACTCAAACAGAACAAACCAAAATGAAATAATCTGGGTCTTGATCATTAATGACTCTTAAACATGCAGATTTGTTTACATCCTTTTAAGCAAGGTGAAAACATGTAGCTGGATACCTTACTTGGATGTGCTACTTTTTTTTTTATTTCTGTCTTTTTCATATTGACTCATAAAAATAAGTGTTTGAAAACAGTTTTTTTTTTTTACTTAAGGTAGCAAAATACACCTGGACATCCACAAGTAGTCTCTGCTGCAGTCACAGGAACCGATTGCTATGGAAATTAGGACATCACCCACGGTGATAAATACTGGGTTCACAGCCTGCTGTCACAGATGTGTTTCTGCTTGCCTGACTGCAGAGTTTACAGAGCCAAAGTGTGCATTTTAAGCCCTTTTTAATGCTTCCCATGTTAAGAAATGTTCCCACAGCGGCCGACGAACATAAAGCGCTGTCAGGAACTCTAAAATATTAAAAAGAGCAGCTTATCACTCCGGTAAAACATTCTCTCTCCCCTTTTACCTTGGGTTATCGTAAGATGAGAAATTTTGCAACACATTTTTGTGAAGAATGGTAACACGACAAACAGAAGTAATGCTAACATGGTGCACCCTGGAACAGACTTATTGAATCAACATGGAAGTAAATAATCTTTTCCTTATTTCTGTATTCATACATCAGTCATTTTTAGCTACTCTTAGACTCTTTAAACCCAACTTCAACAACTACTGGAAGTAAAAGTGAATATGCATTTGCTATAAGGAAAATACTGAAACAATATGCTCTGTGGTTTACTTGCACAGTTTGCTCTGATTATTGATAAAATATAATGAGTTCGAAGGTCAGCAGCCTGAAAGTTTCGGGTTTGGTTTGACGTTTTTCTGCTCTGGAAGGACTTCAGTCAGAAAAGCTAGCAAGTTAGCTAACTTAGCAACCCTGACCCCCAAATTAGCTGAATGAATTTGTTAGCATTTTACTTTTAACGTTGAGTTGTTTCACTAACTGCTAAACATATTTATGACTCTTTCCACAAGTATAAAGTAGCTTATAATGCAGGAGTTATTTAAAAAAATAACAGCTCTTTCCTATCTTTTAGCCTCTATGGTAACATTAGTGGTTTTTAGCTTCTTAGCTTCATATTTAGGATGAAGCTAAGCTAAGACAAAATCACATCTTTTATTTTGGTTAATATAAATCTAAAGTCTTCTATTTAAATTTAGCCTTCTAAAAAAATACATTTTTTCCTGCATTTTTTTTTGGCAACAGAATCTTCATCTTATTTTGATTTTCAGTTACTTTTCTCTTTTTTTAGTCAGAAAAAAACAGTCAAAATTTTACTTGGAAGAGGGGAGGAGACAAAAACTAAAATAAAAGTGTCTAAATGTTCGTAGAGCCCATTACATGTAATTTAGGGCAATAATGACATTATCTTGTAGTAGTTGCCAAGTTTCTTCTGGCGTTTTTTTTCCCATTCTTTGCTCAAATAAATTATCTTTTGATATGGAGGATCCATATGGAATAATGTGCATTTAATTAATTACCAATAAATTCCTGTCCATGTGAAATTGTGAAAAAATAAAGAGGAAAAGTGACTGAAATATTTTGCAATGAAAGTTAAGATTTTAACAGTCACTTTGAAAAATTATACAACCGCTAAGAAAAATCTGTTTAATTTCAGCGCAATTTAGGTTAAGAAAGAGCACTGTTGAGTAATTAGAAAATAAATATCTGTACTGTTTATTCAGCTATGCTCTAAATGTACAGTGAGAGGCCTCAGTGGTTCATTCATTCCCTCTGTTCTTTTTTGCTGCCGGTACCGGTGGACCTTTGCATTTATAGTTAAGCTTTAAGTTAAAGGACAGGTACATGTTTTCTCAATGATAGTTCCCACATGGATATTAGTTTGGAGCAGCTTGACTGCATGCACAAAGAGCACAAATCCAGCCTGTTCACTGGTGAAAAATAGTCTGTAATGTCTAAACAGAGCGTCATTTATTGTCACCAGAGTAAGGTCACATCCTTCAAAAAAAACAAAAAACAAGCTTCATCAGTTTGCACAGTGGGAACACGGCTCACTGCAGACATGATGATATGGATGTGTTCTCCTCAGGCTACGACATGTCCACGTTCATCAGACGTTACAGCCGCTATCTCAACGAGAAGGCCTTCGCCTACAGACAGATGTCCTTCGACTTTGGACGAGTTAAAAAAGGGTACGGTTGCTTAATTCTCCGTCGCATTTTATCGTAGTTGCCAAGGTTCCATCAGCTAATGAGCTTTATTGTTTTTATTAAGAGTTAAAAGATTCTCTTCCTTCCCTTTTCCCCCCTAATCCATTGAGGTAGGACGCATCTCCCAAGGGAATCTATGTCTGATACTAGTTTGGTGTGACGGATAATGTTGGAGCTTCTCCAGAGCGAAGAAATGAATACAGAGAAGGTTTTTGATCATGTTTGGATATTTTACAGCTCTGTTAACTGGCAGACATAAAGCTGCATAAACAGGCACCGAACTTGGACAGAATAGAAATGAGGCAGGTGGACAATATGTGCAGTAGATGTGTGAAGAGTTTTCAGAAGATGTCGTTGTGGAAAAGTTAATGTTCTCTCATCAAATGTAAATATTTCAAAGAGCTTGTGTGTAATTTTCTCTGCTCCTTGAATCTCAGAGCCGACGGAGCGATGAGGACCATGTCAGTGGAGAAGCTGTTGAAAGGAATGCCGATCCTGCAGAGCCAGATCGACTCGCTTTTGGATTTCGAGGTGAGAGACACTTGAGAGCGGGCCGACAATGTTCACAGAATTCGCTGCAGAATTCACACACCGAGGCGGGACACACACAAACTCGCAGCATGTCACCCTATGTTTTATGATCGTTATTAAACTACTAATAAAACCAGAAAGTTTTGCTAGATTTCATTTTTTGTAATTTTTTTTTTAATAGAAGTACATCTATGCAATTCATGTGTGTTTCTGTAGAGATGGTGCAAGATGTAAATCTGACTATGGCTTTTAAACACTACATTCCAGTTGCTTTTTTTTTTTTTTTTTACTTAAGTAAATATCTGTGGCTCTAAATCAAAAACAAATTTTCACTTTTTGCTCGCAGGTTAACCCCAAAGATCTGAACAATGGCGTGATAAACGCCTGCTTTCTCCTTCTCTTCAAAGATCTCATCAAGTTGTACGCCTGCTACAACGACGGCATCATCAATCTGCTTGGTGAGGAAACACTTTCTTTTTATTCAAATGCTGGAGAAAATATGGCTATTATGGATTCATAGGTCTGATACAGATCCTTCATTTAAACTTGGAAGGGTCCTTGGTGTGAAAGTCATTTTCACAATGCAGACTGACCTTTGTGGATCCTTTGACCGCGTTCTTTTGGGAAACTGTGTTAGAGCATGCAGTTGTTTCTGATTCTATGTTTGAAATCAAAAGATTAAAAAAAAAAAAGAGAGAGAAGAGAGAACAGGAAAAAGGAAACAAAGGAATAAACTGATGCATTCAGTGCTTTACAAGTAGGCTTTAAATTATCATAATGTCTGGCTTTTCATTGTTTTCCATCATTATTTATTTTTATATTTCCATAATTTAGTCATACAAAACAAATAGCCTCTCTGTCCATTCAGTTACATTTGATGACTTCACATTTTTCCATTTGAAAGTATTGATTTTCTTTTCAGTCAACATTACAACACATAGAAGGGTTTTGTTTTCAGCATTGAAAACATTAGCCGGTATAGCGCAGAGTAAATAGCACATTTGAAATGACTTCCCTTTTTAACAATTTTCTCTTTCGCTTCCTTAATATTTTTCCGGTGCTCAAAAAAGTGAGAGGACAATGCTAAGCTGTGTATTTTCACCTAGTTTTCCCACATCGTCTCCGGCATAAAGCTGCTAAGGAATCCTTTACAAATCCTGAAATAATCGTAAGGGTGTGGAATTTCATCCAGTTTTATGTATTTCATAGCAGACGTATAACTCACAGCCAATTCAGCCCAGAGACGACTCGCGTCTGTTTCCACGGAGTCCGTCATAAGAGCTGAAATGTTTTTTGCTGCATTGTTGAACGGTGCATCGTGTATTTTAAGGTGACATTTTTTGCCGTTTTGTTTGTCCAGAGAAATTCTTCCAGATGAAGAGGAGCCAGTGTAAAGACGGACTGGAGATCTACAAGAGATTCCTGACGCGGATGACCCGGGTGTCTGAGTTCTTCAAAATTGCAGAGGTATTCGTTTGGAGCAGGGGGCGTCGAACTCGTTTTTATCTCAGGCCACATCAAGATCATGTAAGGCCGGTTGTGGCAAAACATATCGATAAAACGACCTATTAAACTGTTAGAATGTGAATAACTGGGTGTCTCTGCAGTCGATGAGAGACAAACATTCCTTACAGTTAGCAACAATTAAATTTTTTCACAGCAACGTAATTTGACAATAAAAACTGCTTTAATTTGATTGATTGAGTGATTTCTAGAAGGTTTTATTTATGTGTCTCTAGAGGGCCGCATAAAAAGTTATGTTATGGATCTTGAGTTTGACACTAGACTTGAATTTTAATATTTCACTTTTTCTGTTACAGCAAGTGGGAATAGACAAAAACGACATACCTGAGCTCACTCAGGTATGACTGACTAAAACTTGTCTTTTCAGCCTTTAAATATTGTCTATCAAATTAAAAATGTTCACTAAGCCTCTAACGGTGCATGTCAGGTTTTTTTCTTTTTCCTATTGACCTCCTAACTGTCTTGCATGAAGTACGAATGTCCTCCACCTTTTTTTACTTCCTGCTGGTGTTTCACGGTGGTTGCTTCTTCTTAACAAAAACACAGCCTGGGACCCCTGGACCCCACCAGTGAGCTGTGGTTCACTGGTGGGGTGCTCACTGCACCCCACTATTTTTATTTATTTTTTTGTTATTATTGACCGTTGTTTTCGCCCACCCCTTCTCTCTTTACTTTCAGAGATGCAGATTGATCATTCAGGCTGAGAGTGTGAGTAGCGAGTAGTGCACAGAACTAGCCAGCTTAGGGGAGGAGAGCCGTTTTTTTTTTTGTCAGAGCGCTGAATTGACGCACAACGCGCAGCTAGCCGCAAACTGTAGCCACTCAGACGAAGTGGGACCATGAAACTTTAAGAGCTTACTGGATGAAAGCGACATGCAGGCAGCTGCTGAGGCCCCAAAGCGCATTTTCGGTTGAAGAGATGCATCTCTGGGTTTTGCTCTGTGGAGTTTCCACGACCGCATGTGCGTCACAAGGATCATTTTTACCCGTTCTGAATTACCAATTGATGGATCATTTAAAGATGCACCAGATTCCCGGGATGAGAAACTTGATTTTTCGTCTTGCATTTCAGACGATTAAGCTGTGACCTGCGGTGGAAACTCGACAGCTGAGGTTATTGTTTTGGAAACGGCAGCATGAATGATTTGCATCGACAGCATGCTAAACAGGTGGCACAAATCAGACGCGCACCATGGCATCGGCTCTGCTGCGACGCTAAAAACCTTGACCCGTGTTCCAAGATGGCATTGGGACGGCAAAAACCGGGTGTGGCTTCTAATTTTAAAGCCGAATTTTGTTGATTACACAAGATAAATGTATATAATAAGTGCTGTACTGTTCCGCAGCAGTTTTGCTTATACTGGTTTGAATATATACAGAAACCATCTTTATTTTTCAGGCATTGCTGCACAATCTTGTTACAACAATCTATATTAAAGATCTGTGATTAGGCACAAGTTCTTTTGCTGAGTCTTAATATTGGTCAGGTGACACATAGACATCACAATGGACATATACAAAGCCTTCTTTTAAAAGAATAACCTTTATTGATCATTGAGGACAAAAAAGGCTCATTCTAATACAGTGGACCCCCAGTATTAGCTGGAGCTGTATGCAAATATTTTAGACTCCTGTAAAAAAAACTTTTATAACTACCTTTCAAATGCCAAGTGTACCTCATTGTGCATTAATTCAATTCAATTTAATAAAAAGAAATACTTTATTGATTGCAAAGGGAAATTAAATGTTGTCAATACGGTCAGTGGAAACTGTCTTAGCATAACAGCAGAAGCTAGCATCCACAGTCTTTCTTATTTCCACTATTGGGGGATCAGCCAATCAGCGGCAATCAGAAAATTAATGTCACTCCTGGATTGGCTGCTTTGTAAACCAGCCAATACTGAGTAAAGTAGCATTGAAGCTCAGTCTCTAAAAATTCCCAAATAGGCAAATTTTCTGCAAATAATTTGGAGTTGCATTTCACAGAAAAATCCATCAATAGGTCAATCACTTCTAATTATGTCTGTTCAAGCAGCAAATGTCAACAAATTTACTTACGTTTACATTTAAGTCTGCTCATTTGCATGTTAATCCTGGCGTTACTCTCGGCATTGTGTGCGTTCAGGCGGTTCATTTTTTGTTTATTAAACCAAAATAAAAAATGAAATAACAAACCGTTATTGGCCTGTCATCAAGTTAAAAATAAGCTTGCACTAACTGACCAAGATTGGGCAAAGAAGCCGGGTAAATATTGTAAAATGTGAACAAACATCTTCCTCTTCAGTCTGAAACAGCCCTTACTGCATGCAGACTTAAAATTCCCCGGCAAACCTCCATACATTTGAATGTCCAGTGCTTGTGTTTATGGGTGACATTATGTGCAACAGGGTGGATATTATCACTCTTACTGATGCTTGAAACTACAGAATATTAGCATTACGTTCAGCTAATGTTATCCTCCCATTCCAGCCAATTTGACAATCAATCATCACTTATAGTGACTAATAATTTGGCCGTTTATCTAATATGCTGTAATGACGGTTTTATCAGAACATGTTTAAAAGGGTTTTCCTTGCACTAGAGCTGTCTGGGCCTGAGCAGTGCAGTAATGGAGCTCTTACAGACCTGCTCAGTCTGCACTGGGTGGTGAGGACAGACGCCTGGGACAAAGTGTCTGCCCGTCCCTCTCAGGCGTATTATCAGTCTGGCTCGTTTCAAGTTTTAGCATACCAGGTTTTAAAGCTCTAAATAGACAGACACAGGAAATGAGTGTGAAAATCCAATTAATGATTCCTTTATTTGCCGATTTGGCTTTGACCTTTAGTGGGGGGGGAAACAAGACTAGCTGGGTATTGAGCTATCCCTTTTTGTTGCATGCTAGGAGCTGGTTGTGTCCGAGTTGAGCATGCAGCTTTGCACTCTGGCTGGAACTGTGCTCTATCAATTTGCATACAGTTTTTTAACTTATTTTCTCATTAACACATCTGTTTTCTGATTTTTCTCTCTTTCTTGGTCTCTGTTTAAGTTGTGGCACATAAACTGTGTGAATCAGATTCCTTCTGATTTAGTGTAATGTTCTACATGCCGGGGGTCTCTGATTAAAGAGACATCGACTGCAACATTCATGCATCCAACAGGTCAGGATTAGGAGTCACTCTGTGCATTTTCTCTGCAGGCCCCAGAAAGTCTTTTGGAGTCTCTCGAGACTCATCTCAACACCCTGGAGGGGAAGAAGCCGTAAGTAATTACTACAACTTCTGTCGTTTTCCTGCCATCATACCTGCACCAGCCTTTGTCTCAATGCTTTTTGTCTCTAATCTGCTGTTTCTTCCTACCTTTACCAAACTCAGTGAAGACAAGTAAGTCTGTTGTTAGTGTGAAAACGGAGTTCGAAACCATCATCATTTGGGTCATGAGCAAAGCTGTTCAAACCCCTGGAACGTTTTCAGATGTCCTCATGTGATGTCCATCTGTTTCACTGTGTCCTACTGGGATTTTCTTTGACAGACCAACAGAAGTAGGGCCTAATTGTGAAGTCAAACGTCACATTTCCTCTTGGATACCTAAATAAAAACCAAGTGCAGCAAATTATCTTCAGAAGTTGCCTGATTGGTAGATGAAATCCACTCGTGTGCATGCTACTGCACGGTAAATCAGTGCTTAGTGCCTTTCAGCAGCAGGAAACTTCTGGCTCTGGCTAGTTTGAATGTGATTACTCTCCCTGTTCATTTGTTGACATGGTTTTCTGTGGGAACTCAAGCTTCCTCAAAAACACTTCAAGTGGCTTAATTGGTCTCTCCAAATTGCTTTTAGGTATGATTTTTCAGTGTGTGTGTGTGTGTGTGTGTGCGTGCGCTTGGTTGTCATTTGCATCTCTGGATTGCCCAGTGATGGATTCATAACCTGACCAGAGTGTAACCCTAAGAAGCCAGCCCCTCCACCTCCCAACAACAATAAGTTGAGTGATGGATGGATGTTCGCATTAGTGAACAAACTGCATCGCAGCATGGGGAAATCTACAGCAGGATTAGGTTATAAAACGTTATTTTGAGCTCTGAACATCTTGCAGAGTACTGATCAATCCACTGTGTGAAAATGGAAAGAGCGTAGCATAATTGTAGAACGGGAAACGGCCTGCATTTGTTTAGCCCAGTGGACTCGAGGGACAGAGTCCTGCACTACAATGTGTCATTGACTGTCATACACTGATGGTGGTGAACTACATTGTAGTCTGAGACAGACTGACAGAACCGAGGCTGACCTTCAATCAGCGCTACCGGACCCTATCCAGGGTTTCTCCCAGTGCATTATAAGCCTGGCGGGCCACCAGACTTTACTTGTGCCCCCACCAGGCTAAGCATTGCTTACTTATTAAAGTTTTTCTTTTCAGAATGTTTGCATTTTTAAGACTTTATATTTGGTGTTCATGTATTGACCTTCCAATCTTTGAATAATACATAATTATCAAGTGATATTTTCAAATTTTCTGTCAACTTTAAACATTTTTTAACTCAAAAACACGGCAGACCGCTGGATGAATGACTGCCCTCGCACCCATCCACCGGACTTGGCAAGTTTTCTGGGGGAAACCTTGCTGTCTTAGTACACTTGAAGTAAGATTAAACTAACTTATAAGTCTCTTCTCAGGAAGAAAAAGGAGATTTTTTTAACTCCTTAATACTGACTTAAGAACTGCTGATTAGAGCAGAGGTTCATCCTCCACATAAAACTTTAAACTACCATGCATCTATTTCTTTCCTCTTCACAATGACGCCCTAGTTTGTGTAGGTACGACGCAAAAAAAATCCTCATTTTCATCGAGGTTTGTCACTGCAACATAACAAAATGTGGAAAAAGTTTCCTGGGGTCTGAATGTGTTGAATGCTTTCAGTGACTCCATAGAAAGGGCATCTGAACAACCAGCTTATTTCCATATACTGTCATTTAGTTTTAGATGCGGCTCTATGGAAGTATTTTCACCATAAAGTGAATCTCCCTGTGGGACGTATCCCATTGAGAAGTCTTGTTCTTTAGCTTTTAGTGGCACTAATTCCTCCTGTTTTTAATCCATCTATAAACTTTGTTTGGGAATTTTACATTCCCGTTCAAACAAAAGTGAATTTGGTGCTTAGATGCTGTTAGTAACCAACCTGCATGGGGTCCATTGTTTAAGCCATGTTTTAAGCCTGACTGTGCAAAGTGCTAGATATTACTGTCACTTTTTGCACCATCTCAATAACAGATACAGTACTGTGACCAACATGCATCACTAAACTCTAACGTCTGTACCATTGTTGTTTTTACAGATCACCCACTAAGGTAAGTCAAAAATCTCCCAACAAAGCGACACATTTAGCTGCAGGGTGGAAGCTGTTGACTTCCATCACTCCAACCTGTTATTTACCACCTAATGGGGCAATTTCTTTGCATCAGGATGCAACAGCCAACAACAGTACTCCTGCTGCTGCTGCAGCACCAGCCAAACCTGCTCCTCCCGCTGCAGCCGGCGGGCCTCCAGCTCGTCCCGGGCCGCCGGCGAAACCCCCTCCACCCTCTGTCACTCCAACCGCACTGGCCCCTGCCACCACCGTTACCAGCAAGTGGGTGTCACTCGACAACGCTATGAAAGCTGCATGATTCATTTATCACAAGACCTCTATAAACAGGCCTCTCCTCCGTTTTCAGCGCTCTGGACGACGGGTTCCTTTTGGATCTCGACCCCATGTCTTCCTCGTCAGCAGGGGGGGCTGCGGCAACGTCCATGACTGGATGGGGAGGTGAGATCTCCTTATAGATACATAACCCACCAGCCTGCATTGAATTTAAATCCGTTTGTCTGATACTTGCATATTTTCTCATGAACCATTTTGAAACTGACGGCTTTATCCACATTCTGATAATTGAAGTAATATCTTATGACTTTTTTCGCTCACTGGGCATTAAAATGTTATCCTAAGACAACAAGATGATCTCTAAATGTAAAAAATAAAAAGTAAACCAAGACAGCAACAGCAAAGGCAGAAAGACACTTTGAACTCCACTATTCAAAATCATCAAAAACAGCACACACACTTTAAAAATGTGAGAACTCCATGTTCCATAAAATCAATTTGCTTATACTTACACCCATCTATCGCACGTTTTTCAAAACACCAGCACACATCCCAAGATAAGAAACGTTTTTACAATGCTAGAGCTTTACCAACACTTTCACAGTCATAAAATACTGTTTTGTCTAAATACTAAAGTTGGATATAAAATTCTCACCAAGACAGAAAAGGTCTAACCCCGATTAGCTCTTTGCAATGGTGAACTTTTGGTCACTTGGGTTTTGTTTGTTTTAACTTCAGCACTGCATCGTTTCTTTTCCGAGGACTCGGAGCGCCTTTTCATTGACTTATTTATTTTGTTTTTGTCTCTCTGTTGCAGATCTCTTGGCAGGCGGTGAGTATTCCACTTTCAGCCAACTCTCCACAGACTGAACCTGTGAAATGCTGATATTTGCTTTCCAGGTCCCATCTTTGTTTTCTGTTCGAAGTTTGTCTCGATGGCCAGCGGTGGCTCCCACCACACACTTCAGTCTAAACCCTTCCACCTTGCGTTCACTTTTAATGAACCGTTTCTCCTCTATTTTCTCTTTTCCTCCTTTTCTGTCCGTCTGTTGGGGGGGGGGGGTGTGACTGGGTCTGGCAATGGGGTCACGGGGCTTCTGTCCACATAGCTGCCCCAGCCGCCACCAATGGCGCGCCTCAAGCTCTCGCGGCAGACAGGAAGCCGGCTGACGCTAAAGGCGCCGCTGCTGCCGTCACTACAGCCACTACCGCCGCCGCTGCCACCGTTGCTGCGCCTGCAGCCGGCGCGGTCGCTGCGCCGGCAACCGCTTCTGGAACCACCGCTGCTGCAGCTGCACCGGTGCCGCCCCCCACATCGCTGCCTGTCTCTGCTCCCGCTGCCGCCTCAGCCACTGACATCGACCTTTTTGGAGGTCAGTGTAGGTTAGCGTGTAGCTCAGCATGGCTTAAGTCAAACCTCGTCATTGTCAAGTCATACAGTGTTATACAGTCATGGTAAAAAAAAAAAATTATAATAACAAATACATTTTAGGTTTAAGCTTCTGTACTTAATAGCTTAATAACTTACTTATATTTAACGTTAGATGGAACGTAGAGCCAGAAACCTTGATCATGTTGCTCTATTTTTTATTAAAACTTTTGTTTTTGCAACTCTTCTAAATAAGCCTCACTTGTTCAGTCTGTTCTGTCAAGAACTTTACTCTTTAGCATGCTGACTTCAGCCAGTAAACTCTGAGTTTTTCCAGTTTCTCCCATCCCAGCATGGCCCCCCTTGCTGAAGAATAGGCTGAAGCTTTCTCGTTTGGGAAGACTGCCAACGTACTTAAACATTTTCCTCTGATGAACAATATTTATCTGTGCAGAGTAATTGGCTTCAGACTGTTTAGAGTCTCCTAAGCCTTCCCTGATTGATAAGCAGCAACAATTACATATCTAAGATAATTGCTAATATCTTTCCTGTATGCTTCAGAGCAGCAGCAGACTTTTATTATGGTGGTCATATCACCTGATGAAGTTTTTTTTTCTTCCTTTTTAAACCTTATGAGTTAATGCTGCTTTTTTTATTTCACACAGGTATTGGTTTAATCTTTCTTTATAAAATAACAGTGTGCGAAATTTATTTGCTTTTACATTCGAGGTTGAATGTCAGTTATTATATAACCTGTTAGAGACTAGATTAAATTTACTATTTCTTAGTAAAACCCCTAAAACTGAAACAGTTTTAGTCTTTTTTAAAAATTATTATTCTTATTTCCTTTAATTGCATATCAATAATTTGCAGGTGTAACAAGACAAATATTAGGGTGTAGCAAAAATCTACCAAAGACCAGTCGACAGATGTTGCTCCATTATTACTTAGTAATAATAATAGATATTTTTTAGGGAAAAAAAATAAAATTCATGGGACAAACAGTGGAGAAAATAGTAAAGATAACATTTTTGATAATACTGTCCATTTTTTTATTATTATTATTTGGAACTTATTGAGATTATGATAAATCTGAATTTCTATCATAATAAAAAAAACTTCTTGATAAATGATAAATTATATGATAAATGCCCACAATAATCACAAATCAACATGCTCAGAAAAATATGTTTACATGTAATCAGCTTTTAAATCCTCCTTTAATCACTGAAAGCAGAAGAAAACATTTGTCATTTCTACTCCATTCAAATAGGAATTACCCCCGGTTTCGTTTTTTTACTCCACTTTTCCATTTAACTCTTAATTATCTCCATAATTAAATTACATTTTTTAACTGTTATTTGTTTTATAATGTTGAAATAATGTGTGCATCGTAAAATTAATCTACTTTTATGTGCTGCATGTTTTTTTTGATTTTGTGGATTTTTGTTAAATCTCTTAAATAGTTTTACTCCTATTGTTCCATATTTATGTCATGACGATGAGCTGATAGGTCACTTTCATAATCATATTTCTGCTCTTCTACATGAAAATCACTCCTAAAGTTTAACGACTACTGAGTAAAAATCAGTTCTTTGTCAAAGAGAGACCATGATTTTTTCCCATCCCTGCTGCCATCCTCCCGACTTGTCACAGAGTCAGAGTAACTTGTGACAACTAGCTTCATTACTCGAGCCTGTGCAGGTAGTGCGCACGGTGAATGCAGCATTATGCAGCCCCCCTTTTTTCCCACCACCCTCCCCTTTCCCCTCTAAACTCATCATGTGAGCAGTGATGCAATTGAATCTATCACTGCACCGAACCAGGCTGCATATTTCTTGTATTCTCAGCCTTATTCCTGACGCTAACTTCTCATTTTTTTGTTTTTGTTTCCTGTCCTTTTCATCTGTCGACTCATCTTCTGTTCTGTACGTCTTTGTGTCTTGGTGTGTTTACCCGGGTGTTGCCTTTCGCTTTGTTTTTTTTTTTTTTTTTTTTTTTGCGTGTCCACTGTTGTCGTCTGCAATACCCTAGATGCGTTTGCACCTTCCCCAGGAGACGGTCCTGCTGCCGCGGCTGCGGGCCCCGCTGCTGATGCATTTAGTGGATCTGGTGGGTCACAAAACGGCTTCTTGTGAGCGTGTGTCTGCGAGGACGTTTGAATATGCAAACGTGTGTGTGTGTGTGTGTGTGCGTGTACATGAGACTCCTTGCCCCTGTCGTGCTAAAGCTGCCACTGCTTTATGGGAGACAGTAGAGCAAACCGTTGCCCCCGTGTGGCCTACTGTCTCACCCCAAATCCTGCTAATGCCCCAGTCATGGACCCTCTCCTCCTTCATCTCTACTATTCCTTCTTCTTCCTGTTTAGATAGCAAGGGAATATTCTTTAAAAATATACTCAGTAAAGTTGTTAACTGTTGTTTCAAGAAATTGAATACAATTTGAGTATTACAAACCATGATCATATTAGATGGAAATTATTATTTTAATCATTGCAGAGCCTTTTTTGTTGTTGTTTTTCCTAAGTTTTTAATAACTCCATAACTTAACTCTCTTTGACCAACAGGGTTGTAATGCTTTGGATAAACTTGTAGTTCCAAACATATTTTCATCAATCTCTCTCTGCACATCTTTATAAAGTTACTGTAGCGTACGTATGTTACAATCAAAATGTTCACACATACTATTGACTAACAAATTCTAGAAATTTGCAAGTTTAATCTGTTGCGATGTGGGAAGCAAACACTTTTTAATTGTTTAATGATTTTAGAAGTGAAGATTTTAGACTATTTTTGTGTCCTCTGAAATAAAAGTGTCTCAGTCATTTTATCTGACTTTAAGCATAAAACTAACCCATTAATAACATACATTTTTATTTATAATGTTGATTAAATAAAAAGAAATTCATGTTCACATAAAGAAAACATGACAGCCATACAGTGATAATTAAAATATTTGATATCCATTCATAAATTACTGACTAAACATAATCTTTGATTTGTTGTGGGGTTTTCAAAATATGATTGTTTCCTTTGTCTTTTTGTTATCACATATCATGAAGTGTGTATAAAATGTTAGCTGTTTTGTACATGCACAGCTTCTTTTCTTACAGCTTGGAAAACAATAAGGGGTTAATTACCTCTTAACATGCAAGAATTACACTTTACGCTACAATGTAGCAGACTACTAGGTTGGTCAAGGAGATACTTACCTTGTGAATGTACTCATTTCCTTTGCCATGTAGCATCACAACCGCTATGTTAGCATTAGCATGATGAATTTATCCTAAAAGTACTATTAGAGACAACTTTTAGGTTTTATTTTCACTCATTCCCTTTAAATAAACATCAACTAACTAGCCTAAAATGTAGCAAGTGAGAAACATTTTAGTAGATATTAGTTGTTTTGCCAAAATAATAAGCATAAAGTGACGTCAAAAATAATACAAACCCAGTGCTAACTAACAAGCTAAGTAGCTATTTTACTTTAAAGCCTAATTCCACAATTTTCTTTTTTGTTTTGTTTTTGTTTTTCAAATAATTTGGCACACATTTACAAGGCGATAAATGCTTTTTGCCTTTATTTTTAAAAAACTACAAATAAAACTGATCTTTGGCTAAAATTGGTCCACAATTGATATGGGCACATCTCTCTAAACTTGGCTCAACAAATTTTTTTTCTTTAATTTTTCTCCACAGATCTTCTCAAACTTATTCAAGTTAGATGTACAACATCAGCAGACAGCCATTTTTAGATCATTTCAGAGATGTTCAGATGGATATAAGTCGGTGCCACTGAAGAAAAATAATCTGGCTGTGTTTATTTTGTCATTGCGTTTACTTTTTGATGATATGTCCTCTATTACAACTCCTGCTAACAAATAAATGCACTTTAAGTAATCTCAAGTTTTAGACAGCATTTTCCCTCAGAACCATGCTTTTCAAAGTAAATGTTGTTTTCCACCATCCCTAAACCGCCTCTTTCCTTTTCTCCAATCATAACCCACTCTAACCTGTCCACACCAAACCCCCCGCTGCTCTTCCTAAAGACCCCTTCGCTACCACGGAAGGGAGCTCAAGCCTTGCTCCAGAGCTGGACCTGTTCGCTATGAGGCCTTCCGACTCAGAGGCCGCCACCGCCATCACTCCTCCCGCCTCTGGCGAGGCGCCGACCGTCATCGCCCCCATCGCTGCCCCCGCTGCTCCCGCCCCTTCCTCCACTACTACTACTACTACTACCACCACCACCACCGACACCACCACCACAGAGTCTGCAGCTGCCCCGACTCTAGATATCTTTGGTGGTAATGTCCTCTCGCTCTCATTACGCACTCACTCACTGCATTTTACCTGCATTGTGGCAACAGAGACGATGAATTTTCAGATGACTCTGATTGTGTTGCTCTTTGCTGCTGATTATGATGATGGTGCCAGTGATACATTTCAGAATTATGGTTTTTGTTTACTGTTATCCAAGCACTTTGACTGCCTCTGTAAAAGCCCAAAAGAATTTCTATGGAAAGAATAAAGCACAAAAACAAATTGAACACATTTTTTTTGTATGAGGAACAAAACTAAATCTGATTTTTTGGGGCATAAAGGCAAATGTCATTTTATACACAGAGGTGGGTCAACTTGCTTTGATTTTTGACTGAATACTAACAGAGTGCCAAACGTTAAAGGGAAGAAAACTGTTTTCTTCTGTTGTTTGCTATAACTTTAGATCCTTCTGAGAATGCTTTTTTGTAGCTTATGCACTTGAGTTAAAATGGAATATTGCTTCATTTTAGATTTCATGCTCGATGAATCTCTTTATAAAATGCTCTGATTTGCTTCAAAAACCTGAACAGGTATGTAGTTCAGATGAGCAATTGGCTTCATTGCCTGTGTGATTGGAATATTTACAAATGGAAAATCTCCAAAAAGGATAAATGTCTCCTGTTTTGGTCATTCACTGATATTTTGATTATTGTACAAAATATCTACGAACTCAATGATCAAAATGTTCCTTTTCCATTTTGATTTAGAAAAAAAATTAATGGTGGAACAGCTAAACAACGAATCACCTAAATTTCCTTATTCTCTTCAGCAAAATCCCCCTGATATAGAAACAAATTCAGATCAATTTAGTTCAATTTATTCATACTATGTGAAAACACTTACCAGGTATTTTAATCCAGTTTCTAGTTCAACTATTTTTGTACACTTAAAGTAAGACTAAATTAACTCAAATGCAACATTTCAGCAAGATAAATATGCTAATTTAAGTCAATAATTCTGGAATACAAATAAGAAAGTTGTTTGCTCTTACTCTTCTCATTTTGAGCAGTTAGCCGAGGTGCTAGGCTAATGTTAGCATAGTTCTTTTCTTTTTTGATATGACTTGTTGATAATTTAGCTAATATAGCTAAATAACTAATATATGTTGATGCCATTCCAGTTGAGTGTGTAAAGATAAACTTATAGAGGAAGTTGTTTTCCTGCTTTAGCGACGTATAGCCTCTGCCTGTTTCTCACACTTTGACCTTCACTGTAAAAGGTGAAAGACTTTTACAGCAAAGTCCACATTTTGTTCCTGTCTGATCTGATTACAGACAGTTCGCCACATCATGCATCGGGAGCTGTGTTTCATTAGAGACTCCTGATATCAATCATTTAAAAACATAATTATCTCGAGTCAGAGCCGATACCTCCTGATTAATAATAATACATGTTAGCAGAGGCCTCAAACACTGGAGAGGAAAGTTGGAGAATCACATTAACTTTTGCAGGAACTGTATTTTTCTTACAGTATGGTAACCCTGCCACGAATATTGGCTGGTTAAGGATAAATAATATTGCTTTACACTAACTTTATTCATATTTCTTTTGGTCAGTTTCCAGTGTTGAAACATTGTAGTTTTCGTTCGCAGTGCCTGAAATTACATGCACACATAATTTTGCCAATACGTCAGTAAAACTGGACAGATTTCACGTCAAACATATGTGATCGTTTGAAATTTAGCAATATTCCACTTTAACATTTGCATTGTCTCGTTTCATTGCACTGAAACGTTACACAGCTTCTGACTCACTGAATTAAAGTAAAAAAAACAAAAAAAAAACAAATCTGCTCTCTCTGCTTTCCCCTCATCTCTCTTCTTTATAACTCATCATGCACCGGACTTGAATCTGAATGTCCATGTCCATGTCTGTCCCTGTTCTTAGATATGTTTGATTCTATGCCTGAGCAAAGCCCTACCACAGAATCCAAAGCCGCTACCACTCCTAGCGTAGACCTTTTTGGTGCAGGTACAGGAGTTGATGTCCCTTTCTCTGTTTGTGGAGCCTCTTCACCTCCTCTGGTGTCCATAGTATTTCTCCTTTGTCAACAGTTTATTTATTTCGTATTTTTCTCCCTTACGTGTCCTGATTTGTCCCTCATAGTGATATGAGAAATGTGCATGCACCCCACTCGTCGATTGCCGGATTGTCTCTGTGGCTGCTGTTCTGTCTGTTTTTTTTTATTTCTTTTTCCGTTTCTACCTGCCACGCTAACGCTTTTCTTTGCTCCCCCGACCTCCACGGTTTTTTCCTCCCTTCCTGTGTCCTGGCTCTTGCTTGCGTTGGTAAATTAGACCTTCCTGCCGTTTCACGCGGGCCCTCTCCGTTGCCCGAGCCGGCTCCGGTTGGAGACATTGTGACGGGTGAGTTGGTCAAGCTGCTTTTATCTTGACTTTCATGGCTGTTTCTCTTCCTTACCTTTTAAGAGGAGTGCAGCCAGATAAGTTTGCATGCTAGCTACGGACGTCTTGTCCCGGAATGCTGCACGCTTCCAGGATGTGGATACCCAGTGACGATGCAGGGATGCTTGCCTCTCTCTGCTTTCCTGCGCGCAAATGTGCTTCGCTTTTTAACAAAAACAGGCAGAAGAACTCGAGAAAAAAAAAACATCCTTGTGTTTATTGTTTGTCAATAAATAATTTGAATTGATCTAATCATGTTTTTTTTTTTCCACTTTCGTCTTAGATACGTTTACATCTCCAGCTCCAACCGCCACGCCTTCTCCTGCCCCGACTCCTGCCCCCGCCCCGACTCCCGTACCAGAAGCCTCCTCTCCACCCAAACCAGAGCCAGAGCCGGTCATTGACCTACTGGGTAATAAATGTCACAGTGCACAAAAACACTCGGTGTAACGATCACTGTCTATGTTACCAAACATCCTTCGGTGCAGAGAGGACAGACACGCCATCAAAGTGGACACTTTTGTATTTCCTGCAGAATTTCCTTCCAGGGTCAAACCTATTTAAACATTCAATCCCAGCTGTTGTCAAGTTACACAATTTTGTAACTTCGGCAACGAACAAACCCATGTACTTTATACATTTTACAAGATCCCCCATGTCTCAGGACAACATCTTCAGACCGAATCACCTTAGAAGACAACAGCATCTGAAGCAACTTTTGGCATAGCAAACTGGACTGAAATATCCTTAAAGAAGAGGGTTTGAGCATCTATGTAGTAAACATACTAACCATTTTCACCACTGATATGACATGATAGATTACATAATCAGATTATTATTGTCCTGAGACGTGATGTCGTTTCTGTCTGAGGTAATTTGGTCTGATGTCTTGCTGATGTTTTCCTGAGGCCAGAAAATGTCATCCTTGAATTTTAACTTTACATTTAATATATAAACCCTGGTGAAGAATATACATCACATCACTACTGTTTATCACTAAATACCCTCAAACTACACCTGCAAAATTAATTTAAGTATCATCTGTGATGCATAAGAATCCCAAATAATTGCAGAGTTTAGTCATTTTTCTGTACTTATTTTTTTGAAGAAGCTATTTTCAGTCCAGACAAATTAATTTATATTTCCACTGAATAGCAATTACTGTTCTGAAACAGCAGAAGTCGACCTTTCAGCTCCCTACTATATGTAAATCCTGCTGTCTCTTGTTATGTAATGCTGAGCCGACCTTTCACCCCTCTCTCTGCAGACTCCTTCAGCGGTCCTGTGGAGGAGAAGCAAAGCTCTGCCCCTGCGGTGCCGGGAGCCGACCTGCTGGGAGGTTAGCCTGCGCTAACGCTCACACTCCTCTATAAAATCTGAGTATTTAAATTAAAAATGGGAAATGGCTGCTGGAAATGTTCGGTGCCGATGAAGATGGCAAGCAGTGAGTAACGATTGAGACGCATTAGTCAGATTAATGTTCCTGTTTCGCAGACTTGGCAAGCCCACTTGAATTAAACACACTGCAGTTCCAGAGTGGCTCGGAGCTCATTTGAAATATTTCACCTCACATAGATCCTTCAGGGTTTGTTCTGCCTCGGTTCTGTTCGGCTCATTTCATTTAGACCTGGCCAGTTTGAATTGTACTTTTACATTAGCTGCAATAAAAAAGTGTCAGTATGTGAAAGTGTCTATTAGTGAAACAATCCGTTCATTCAGTATCTTCAGGTTGTCAGTAGACTTCAGGCCCGACACTTCATCTTCTCTGATCACTCTAGAAGAAAGAGGGTAAATCTGGACGCACCAGATCACATGAGGAGGACAAAGCAGGACAATCATCAAAAACAAACAGTGACATCAATGCAGAAATGCTTCACCAGAAAACAAAATCAAAAGGAAATTGGGTGGATAAGATGAGGAGCGAGCAAGGGAGTAAAAAAAAAAAAAAAAAAGCTGCTTCCCTAATAAATGAACATATAAATGTATTACTATGACTTATTTACATGATACATGTAAAACAGGTTCATGTGACAGAAATTTCACTCACTAAAAAACATTGGCTTTGTAAATGCTGCCACAATATACACATTTTTTCATATGTTTAAATAGTTGAGATCCATTTTTCTGTTGTTTTTTTTTCATTTGAAGGGGCAGCATTATGTGAAAGTGACTTTTTTGTGCTTCATATCATAATATGACATTATTCCCTCATCAAAAACATACCCGGAGTGTTGCTTTAATTTTTTTTTCATGCATGTTAGAGAAATCCTTTAATCTCCCATAGCAACCAGTCAGGGTTCATAAACACTTGTCACAAAGCACCGCCTTTTCCATGTAGCTCCTCCACATACAAGCTCCCCCACTCAGCTCCTTCAGACTAGCCAGCAGCAGTTAGCAAACACTGCTTATTGCACACCTGCTGAGCTCATTATGTGAGCTACTTCTCAGAGAAAACGCTCTTAAAAATGCAAACGCTTTATAGATGAATGTTGTGATGACTTCCTGAAGGCAGAGTGTCAGAAAACGTAGGAGCTTCTTAAAGAGACAGAGACCCAATTTCAAGGCATTAAATTACGAAGTTCAATTTCTTTTATGTCATGTTGATATTTACAGTATTTTTATTTCAACTGAAGGTAACATAGCTACTTCCCTGTGCTATAAAATGTCTCTAATGTGGCTCAGAACTACATAAAACTGCCCCTTTAAATTTTTGCTGTCTTGATTTAATCCAGTCTGGTAGCAGAGTGAACAGTTTGGGTCCTTCCTGTGTTTTCCTTCAGGCCTGATCTCCCCCACGCTGGCTCCCACGGCTGCCCCGGCACTGGCCCCGGCGCCGGTGCAGAACGACCTTCTGGAGACCGGCTTCGAGTCGCTGGCCTCGCTCCCATCCCCGACACCGCCGGTACCCGCCGTGGCTTCGGTAGTGCCGATAGCTCCAACCGCGGCGGCGTCAGAACCTGCGTCCGCCACGCCAGCGCCCTCCGGTGGCTTTGACGCATCAAGTAGGTGGAGTTAGGAGTTTCCCTTTAACAACCTGTTCCTTTGTCATGCCAGATGTAACAAAAAAAAGAAGGGAAAAAAACCCAAAGCATTTTGTTGGTAAAGGTGCTCTGCTTGGTGTGCTCGGTTTTCTTGTCGAGGAGCTGTTTTCACAGCGGACCTCACTCCCTTTTCCTGCTGACGGCTTGGTTTCTGCATGAACGAGGCACTGAAACGCACCGCTGTCACTGGCCTCCTGGCGTACAACTGTTCTTCCTGCTGACTGCTTTTCTCCTCAGCACCGCTGCCCGATTCTGTCTTTACTTTCTTTGCGCTCTCACAAACACTGTGCTTTCTTCACTTTCCACCCACTCTTCTTCTTCTTCTTCTTCTTCTTCTTCTTCTTCTTCTTCTTCTTCTTCTTCTTCTTCTTCTCTTCTTCCCTTCTTCTTGTCCTCTTCCACTCTGCTGGGTCATTGCTTGCTTCATCTAATCTGTAAATGGTGAGTTCAACTCTGCAGTGCAGTTTGGACGGCGCTCCCTCTCTCTCTCCCCATTGCATGCCGCAAAAAAAAGTGCTCACGTCTAACGCATGAGACGAGATTTTTGTTCTCTGTTTTTATTTTTAAGGCAGCCATATGTCACCAAGGCCTTTTGCTGTTCATACCTTTCACCATACTTGTAGCTGTAATATTTGGTAAATCTACAGGTATAGAAAGTGTTGTTATGAATGCACCCTGGACAAGGATTTCTTTAAAGATATCGCAGTGCCCTCCATATTTCTGGACACTTGTGGTAAAGATGCAAAGACCTGCTTGAAATAAATTCAAACTTTTATTTCAGCAGCATAATCTAACAGAAAAATCTAGTGTTTCATTTGATTTCGCCCTATTTTGAGGATTAATACTATCCATCAACGCCAGTTGTTCTCAAATATGCTATTTAAATCAATTTTATTTGATTCGAGAGCATTTGGGCTTTTCATTTTGCGAGGATGGGGCATACAAAGAGTTTGCGCAATATTTCTAGATCATCCGGATCTATGTTTCCTCCATTTTGCTGTTTTGTCTTCCAGGTCAAAAGAGGAGATGTTGTGTTTTTTGACACATCTCTGCTAACCAGCCCAAATGCTTTGAACCTGTGTTAAGATAAAAGACCCGATTTCAGTTTTCTTACAAATATTTAATGGAATTTACCTGAAATTTGGGAGAAATCCTGATGCCATTCACTCTCACGAGACTTGAAGGTCGTTTGGAAGAGAAACAGACCCGCAGCATCACAGATCCTCCACCATGCCTAAAAGTAGACGGTAATCAATAAACGAGCTATTCTGCATGTTTCAGTCTGAAATGCTGCTGCTGCTGTAAAATTGATTAAATTTTACATAAAATGTTAATACTGACAACTTAAGGTGTCAGTAGGTTTGGAGGTGCTGAGTTTTCATTGCTGAACTAAATATGCGTTCTCTATGAACAATACTGACAAAAATGTACGTGAAATGGCCTTGATGTCACATGGTTTCATATTTCTACCCAACGCCGTTGCGCTTGCTGCCGCTGTGTAGCTCTGAATGCTCCGTCGCATTCTCAGTTTGGTGTGACCCAGTCGCTGCCATGCACAGCTTGTCTGCAGATGCTGCCACAGCTGGACCGTCCCTGTGTTGTCGCACCGCCTGCTCCCACGTTTCCGCCCTCTGCCTGCCTTCGGCTGGATGCTGCAGTAACACATCGGTAATCGATTCTCTGTTTTTCCCTGCGACTCTCCACTAGTGTTCGGCGGTCTAGGCGACCTGCTGATGCCGGCGGTGACGCCTCAGAGCACCGGAGGCAGCACGGCGGGCAGCACAGGGACCCCCAGCGCACCAGGAGGAATATCAGCCCTCCCTCCCTCCACCCCGCCTCCCACCAAAACAGTCGGAGGAGACCTGGACTCGTCGCTGGCCAACCTGGTTGGAGGTAGACAGCAACTATTAACACACAGAAAATGATAAGAAAAAAAGAAAAGAAACTGCAGGTTTTGTAAGGTAATTCTTTGTTTTCTTTCATCTTTTCAGACCTTGGAATGAAGAAAAAGTAAGTGTGTGATTAAGAACGCGAATGCACCGTTAAAATAAGCAATTTAACAATGCAACTATTTTATTTTATTTTTTTTAAAGGGATCCGCTCGGTGAGAAGAAGCTGACAGGAGGCGCCAACTGGATGCCGCAGGTCGCTCCCACAAGCTGGGGCTCCCCAGGGGCCCCCATGGTGAGAACAGCAACTCCACAATCAGAACCAGAACAACATTTCTTTATGAGCCCCTCTTGCTCCAAACGATTCACAACAAATGTCGTCTCAAGGCACTTTACAGAAAAATCCTTTCAGTTCAATCACACAAACATTCCAATTGATCCTAGTTATAAAACAGCACACAGTATGTGCAATTAATTATTCAAAGTAGTTTAAAAAGTTTCTGTCTATGTGGAAACCCAGGAGTTTGCAGTGAGTCAAAAATTAAGCACTTTTTGTAAAAGCTTAGCAAAAAAAAAAAAAAGATTAAGCGATATACTTGTGTCCATGTGTGTCTCAGAAAGTGACATTCATATTTAGGGTCAGTACACAGAGTGATTTATTTCAAGTCTTTATTTAATAATGATGATAAACTTTATGTAGAAAGGGACAAAGTACAGATCAAACATAAAAGCCCCCATCAGATGCGCTGTGCCAGATTGTAGAATAAGCTAATTCATCTGCAGTCGCTTGGCAGCTCATAAGAAATGGATGTTCATTACAAAAGTAAAATAAAACAGAAGATATAACACCACAAATTACTTTCTTTTCACAGTACACGGACAAATGCACACATAAAGACTTCATCACTGATTAATACTTCTGTAAATTTTGAAGTTTATGCCTCAAAGCAAATGAAAACCCAAAGTCCAGTCCAGAAATATGCAATAACCAGAAAAGTCAAACAGGATTTTTTTTAAGTGGAAATGTTATATTTGTTAATATATTGTTGTTATTTTAATTCATTAAATTATGTTATATTTCTGTCATTTTTAAATTACTTATAAAATTTATATTTTTGTATAAATTTTATATCGTTAACGTTTAGATTTATCGTTGCTAATATCTAGCATTTTGGAAACAGTAGCTTGTCCACAAATCAGTAAAGTATATCCTCTTTCTGATTTATAGTTTTCTCAAAAACTATACAACTAAACAAAAACTTTCTCATTTTTCTGAGAAAATTATTTTTGTTTTTTTTATTAGCTGTAGGCCACTATCATCGACCTATACAGTTGATGAAATGAATGCTTGAAACATATCGCTTTCTGTTTAATGAATTGCACATCAAATTTAAACTGAATTACCGAAATTAATCAGTTTTATGGTTATTTTCTAACTTTATAGAGTTTGTTGACCCAAAATGCTCTGAGAACTAAATAATCTGTCTGGATGTTCAGGCTGCCGGTGCGCCAGGAGCCACGCCCCCTGGTGCACCAATGGTGCCAACAATGAGCGCACAGCCTGGCTTTGGCATGGTGAGCTTTTTAGTGTCTGTGCTTAGAGAATTGGCTAAAACAGTTGAATCACTGTTTAAAATACAACATATTTGTAATAATTTATAAATAATAATGATCTCTGATCTCATTCTTTTTCCAACAGGCTCCAGCTGGAGGGCCAGGGGTCCCAATGATGCAGCCCATGATGAGCCAGCCTATGATGGGGCAGCCCATGATGAGACCTCCGTTCACAGGAGTTGCTGGAGCTGCACCCGGAGCGCCGGTAACCCATCATACACGATAAAAAAACATTACAGTGTCTTTAAGTAGGTATCCATACACCTTGAACTATTTTTTTTATCATGGTGCAACCAGACAGCTTTCATGTGATAAATTTGATTTATTTCTTGACATGTAAGAAATTAAAGTGCACTAAAAACTGCACTTTTAATGCACTTTTTAGTGTTCAAAGTGCTAAATTTAGCACTTTAAATGCTGGTTTGTAGTGGATAATTTGCTCCTGGACCATTTTAGGTTGAGAGTGGGAACATAAATAAAAACAAAGCCAGGACCCCTTCAATATGAAGCTGGCATTTATAAGAGAGGAAATAAAAACATTCAAAAAAGCAAGAAAAAAAGTGCTTAAGCAGCATTCTCCCTCTGTCTGCTGTCTGCTATGTAATGCTGCTAAAACAAACTTTGCACAAAAACAGTGCTTGAGTGCAAAAAAAAAGAAGCTCCAAGTCACTGAATGTAAAAACAGATTTTTCTCTTTAACATAATACCTCCTTCCTGTTTTAATGATAGCAGGGGCTTATTAGGGCCTTGTAAATATTTTTGTTTTAATAGGAAAATATCAAATGAAATCTGTATCAAAACCTACTCAGCCTGACTTTTAGGCTGGAATTTATGGATCTGTTAATGATGCTGACTTTATTGTTTATCTTGCTGAAAGTCTCATGTTTTAAAGGATCCATTTTGCCTGGTTTTGTCTTAGCTTTCTTCAGGACCTGCAAATCAGAGCCCCAAGAAACCCAAGGACCCTCTGGCAGACCTCGACCTCAAGGACTTCTTATAATACCCCAGGTAGAAAAACCTGTTTTATATTTCTATACTGTGTATACTTAGAGTTTGGAGATGTTTTTTTTTCTTCTTCTTCTTGAATAAAGTAATCATAAGCCACTGGTAGGCTCCATCGTTCATACCACCTACTGGTACAGCATGTCACCAGTAGGTGGTGCTGGCATTCTGAGTAAAGACCTGGAACATTTGTGTTTCACAATTCTTTCTATTAATCATAATGTATTTTTTTTAACACTGTGACTATAATTTAGTCCATATTTAAATAATGTGTTACAAGTTGTGATATTTGAAAAAAAAGAAAAGAAAAGGTATTTACAGTTTCATTTGTGTGATTTGGGGAACAATAAAATATGGATGGGTGCTCTTATATAGTCATCTGTAAAGTACACAAAGCGTTAGCATAAGCAGCTGCATTTCCACAAACTTTGTCAATATTCTGCTAATGTCGCAAAAACACAATTTCAGAATTGCGGTGTTTCTATTGCATATGAAATGTAATTAAAATCACGTAAATAAATTAGTTCACGTCATTAAAAAACATTCCGTACCATTATCCTCTAACTACTTTCTGTTGTTGTCTTCTCCATGGTCTGCCCCAGTGGTAACATCCGGGTTATTGATCATGTGATTCGTGTGATGCAAAAAAAATTAAATGTTTCTATTGCAGTTTTGCAAAATAAATCAGTTTTGATGCAGCCCAAAAAACCCCACCTCATCACCACCAAAACTTTTACCAAAAAACAAGTTTCTATTAAGCAAATTTATTTTTTTAAATGTCAAAGTACTCAATTATGTGTTCTATGGAGGCAAAAGACTTTATTGAAAGAAAAAAAAGATGAATAAGTCTGATGTTGAAATCTTGTGTTTCCTGTCTCCCAGTTGCTTTTCTTTCTGGATCAGAGCCTTCTCAGCGTTTACCTGGCGCCTGTCAACATCTCGAGATGCCAGCAATGTTCCATTCCTCCTTATCTCCTCCTCACCTGTCCATGACCCAACTTCTCCTGTGTGATGTTGTAGCACAAACTGTGAAAGTGAACCATAATGGATTACATACAAATATAAGATAAAAAAAATTAAATCCAGAGCTTGTGCTTATGTTGATGTACTTAATTTTGTCGTCGAAACAAAATGACACAAAATCCTGACAAAAAAAAAAATAATAATGATAAAAATTGTTCAGGACGGTAAGTGAGAGAAAGTGAAGAAATATGTGTTTTAGATTTATTTATCGTGCTGAATTGAATGATTGATGTGCTTTGGTGTCCCAAGCCCCGCCCACATTTCATTCATGTCTCCGCCTCCTTACTGAGGGGGGAGGAGCTTCTGTGTGTTGCCATGTTGGTTGGATGAGATGGGTAAACAAAACTCCCTGTAGATTTTTGAAGAGGCATAATATGTGTGATGTTTTACAGGAGGGTCCTCTTTGATGTACAGAGTTTGGTGAGGATTTTGTCTTTATTGTACGTCTGTTGAGGAGAATCTTAAAAGTGAATCAGACATGAAATCGTGAGAAGTCTTGTGAGTATCCCTCTATTTGCCGTCATTATTGGAACTAACTGAAACGAGTAAGACCGCCACTAAAAGATTAATATACTGTATATGTAAAATCAACCTTGGTGGGATTTTCAGTTATTAAAAAACAAGTGGTCCTTTCTTCTTTTTTTTTCTTTTTGTTTTTACTTGTGGCCTAGTTTTCTATATTTTCTTCTTTTTATGTCCTTTAGTTGTATGCCATGTACGGCGTCCATTTTGGTTCATTTCTCCAGACTGTGGCTATCTGCGTACCTTTCTATTACAGAACATATCTTGGAACTTTATGTACTTCCAGAAAACTACACTTTAGTCTTCTTAGAGGTGTGTTTGAACTTCCCTTGAGTAGAAACGTTAAAAGTCGTTGACTTGGTCTCCCGTGGTCGATTTTAAGAGTCTGTTTTGTCCTTTTCACGACTTCCGTAGCAAACACCATGCTCAGACGGGTCAGATCGACAAGATTAATATGATTATAGTAATTAAAATGAGAAGACTTGCAGGCGTGGGCTGGTTTGAGAATTTCATAGTTTTCAGAGACTATGCAGTCATATCACTGTATTTTCTCTAGATTTTAAACAGAAAGGAAACCTATTCTAATTGCTTTCATTTAAGAGATAACCATCAATCCATCCACTCCTGAAAAATTGCTAAATATTCATCATTACCTTAACAAAACCTTATCTTTAACATTTATTTATTGTCTTAATTTTGCTCGGCGCATTAGAGCAAAAGCGTAGAATATCCACCTGTTAATTTAGCAGATGTTTTTAGGTTGTTCCTGCTCATAATTGTATCCCTTTTTATCATTCTTCAATTTATAGAGTAGCAGAATTATATATAATTGTTATTAATTGTTAGTGAGACTATATTCCACTCACAGCTTGCCAACAGCACTAATAAGGGTGATGGGTGGTCCTTAGTTTTTAGTCCAAGCACCTTGACTGCACACATTTTCACCAACTGGAAGTATTTCCAAGTCCTTGCAAGTGAGGGAAAAGTGCAGTAGCCATATTTAAGGCAACTTTGCAGCAGCACGTCGGGGAGGGGCAGCCTGAGAAAACGCTCCACTGTTTTCTCTGGCTTTTGGCAACTTTGGTGTACCCCAAAGACCAGTAATTGGCCCACGCCTGGTAGATTTCGCAAAGAATGCTCGGTCACTCTTTCTCAGCTTACTTTAATGAGAAAAGTTCAAAGATACATTGTGGTGTTTTGTCCTCGAAGCAAAGCAAATTCTGTTTACGCACAGGATTACTCATCAAAGGATGACGCCGCATGTGCATTCATGAGTCCTAACAACACGCTAAATGTGTTTACCCCGTTAGGAAACTTCAAAGTTTACGTTATTTACAAGCTCCAAGGGCTTTTCCTCTGATGGATTCTCCTTGAAGTTGCTAGTGGCCAAAACACCGCACTGTACCTTTAGCCTCAAGGTGAACATAACCTGCTTCAGCACCGTAGTGCGTAGTAAAAATAAACAAAACATTTGTTTCGCTTCCATCTGAGCATCGTGTTTGACTCTTTTCATAATCGATAACATCTGGCTTGCCGTTGGTGGAGCCTCTAACTATGGAGAACTCTGTTTGGGGTTACAGTTGAACCTTTTTGCCATTTTTAACCCACAGTTCAGTAGAATCACTTTGAGTGTAATCATACATTTGGTCATAATTTAACGTCAGTCTCCTCTTCTGTGCTGTAAACTACGGAAAGTGATCGATCTTTCTCTGTGTCTGTTTTCTGTCATGTTTGTGGACTGGTTGTGAGAGTCGGAGTAAATCATGGGAGAATATTGACATTTTTTCATGACTGAATTATTAGAATTGTAATTTTTTTTTGTTTTTGTTTTATTGTAAATTCATTTTATTTACAATGGCCCTTCCCAGTGCATGTAAGCCCCTCGAGATGCAATAAATTGGATGACGGATTGAACTGTTCTGACTCTTTTTGGGGGTGTTTCATTTTAATGTGCACCCGGCTTGAATTGAAATGTGGACTCCTGCTTTAATTACCACAAACTTATTGGAATTAACACTGTCATACATTTTACTAAACTGAGAAACAGAAAAAAAATGTGTTCTCCTGTTTTTATATTTTCTGTGAGGAATTCATACTGTCAAAAGTACTAATGAACAACATCACTGTTCGTAGTATAACTACATATACTTAACCAAAATGTCAAGAGATGTAACATTGTTCTGTGGAATAAATGGATGAAATCTTTTGTGTCAGAGGCTACTAACAACCTCGCATGTTTATCCATACGCATGTTCAAATCTTGCCCTTTTTGTGTACCCAAATGTCTCCCTTTTATGCCATTTTTAATGAATATCTTACTGAAAACAAACATCTCTGTGGAGGCCCATTCCCAGTCAAATTTTTACGAAAGGATCTGAATCTGAGTACCTGAAGAAATGTTGTAACCCCTAATCATAACACTTCCACCACTGTTTAACATTTGGTAGCGATTCTTCTGCCAAAAAGTTGCATTTGACGTATGCCAGAACCTTATAAAACATCTGACTCTGCTGTTGGCTTAGATGCATTTGTTTTCATCACATAGACACACACACACGCAAAGGGGAATCTTGGTTTTAATGGCTTGTAGACGTCAACGCTAATAATTATTTGCAGATATTTGGTATTTAAAGGATAGCCTTGCATTTCCTTGGAGTAAAAGCAACAGAAATATTACATTTAATCTTAAGCTACTTCTATAAAAACAATGTGACTTTTAAGAAAAATTCTTACCCTTAAAATAGAGAAATAAAAACAGCTCAAGTAAATTGTTGAATGGTTCAGTCTTAATATAGCCTCATATTAAGCTTAAAGTTACAGTACTAGGCCACCAAAAATATTTCCTAAGTCATTCCGGAACAGAAACAAAAAGATTACAGTCCCATAAATTAGCACCACGTCATTCTCTGTTATAGTTATGTGCGTGACAATGAAACCACATTTCACTGTACTGCAAAAACGGATGAGAGGATGAGACACAAATCATACAAAAACAACGTCTCCTGAAAATCATCCAGAAGGAGAAAAACACTAATTAAAAGATAAGCGTAAAACACAGAACATCTAATACAATGTTCGAGATATACACAAATCAAAATATCAGCTTATTAATTTTTTTGGTTTCTCTGAATCGTCATACCGTTCTTTTTTTAATTAAAGTATTTAAGTTGATTTTGGGCATCTTGTTATTGCCAATTGCCACGTTTTATGCTTACAGTGGTGGAGAAACCTATTCTTTAATAATAATATCTTGCAGGTATTTGTGATTTACACTATAAACCATTTACTGTACTACGACCATCGAGGTAAATTTATTTTGAAAACTGTCAAAGTAGACTTAAAATACTTAAAACAGATTTCTTTTCCCATGTATATTCCAAACAAATAAATAAAGACAACTGACAAGCCACAGTTCCCTTGATGCATTGATGAGTTCCTATTGTTGCCACTTCTTCACTTGAATCACAGTAGCAGAGTCATAAGGAGGCGCACAAGGCAAAAGGGGAAGAAGAGGCAGTTGCCTAGTTTCTGCTTGGTGAAACAAGGTGATGTGTCAAGGTAGGTGAAGTCTGTAAGGAGGAACTATGGTGTGAGATGATGGGTAAGAAGCAGAAAAGTGGGGCGTTTCCATGTTGTTTTAGGCTACCTGACACTCACTCGAGTCCCCATGGACCCAGTAGCAGATCTGCGCGTACTTGAGCGGCGTTATCCTCACGGCCACATTGTAATCCTGCTGCATCCCGTCCCCGTTGACGTCGACCCACTGGTGACCAGAGAAAACCCCAATGATCTTTCTCTTCCACTTCTTCTTGCCCGGCTCTTTGAGGCGGATGTAAACTCCCGAGCCGCTGGAGCCGGGTTTGGCGTCGCAGTACTGATACAACAAGTCATTGGATTCCTCAGACACAGAGCAGAACCGGTACACCAAGTTACCGGGTCGGTCATCGTCGAAGCCGGAGAAGTGGATCCTACCGGCAGGGAGCTTCTTAACGGAGGGTATAACACCTAGATCCATGTGATTGACCTTTGGGGCTCTCTTCAGCTCGAGAACGGCGTAGTCGTAATCCGCAGCCAGTCCATCCGACACACCTTTAAACCAACCCTTAGGAACCTGGGTCTTTTTGACTCTGGTCCACTTGAATGAAGGTTTGCCAGAGTCAACACTTCGACGATTCCGGATCTTCTTGCCTTTTCCTCTTCCTTTCCCGCCCTTTTCCTCCATTTCCAGTCCTTCCTCTTTACCTTTGTCCCCTTTTCTTCTTTTGCCCCTTTCTTTCCCTCCCTTTCCTTTGCCTCCCTTTCCTCGTCTGCTCTTCTCTTTCAGAATGCCAACACGCAACTTCTGAACTCCGTCTAGATAATCCTTTCCGTCGTGGATGCAGTGTGCAGCTGTCAGCACGTGTTTGGGTGACACCAGCACCCCAGAGCACCCTGTAGATATCTTCACCGAGGTGGAGAAGGGATATTTGGTGGAGTACTGCTTGTCAGCGATGGTGAAGCGAGTATCTGTGCCATACACTTCTCGCTTGTGACGGGACCTTGATGAAGTGTTTCTGGACCAGACAGTGACTTCATTGAGGCCATGCACAGAAACGGAGGTATACGTGCGTGTGCCATTCTCGTAGACCGTCTCGTAGGATAGGAACTGCTCCAAATCATTCAGGGAAGGCGAGGGAATGTGGCGCTGGCACTCGATCCCGCAGGTGCCACTCAGCTCCGGTTGAGGGTGAGCTGCAAAGCTGGGGCTGCCGAGGGGCACAGTGCGTCGTTTCCTTACCATTGGCACCTTCCATTGGGGCCAGGTGTATTGGTCGTCAATTGTGTTTTCCTCAGCAGTTACAGCCACCACTGCAGTCAGCACCATCACTGGAAGCAGGATGCAAAGTGGTATGGGGCCCATAGTTAAGTTGGGCCTGGCTCTGAAATGTAGAGAACCAGAGATGAACAAATTAATATACACACATTAACACTTCTGACAATCACAGGTACCAACAAGAACCAACTTTTGAATCACAGGGTTTGGGGCCACTGTAACATTGTGGCATTTCTGATATCTTATGCAACCAAATACATTACAGTGAACTTCTGCACACACATTTGGTATAGATTTGATGCTTTGGTGAATGTAGCACTTTTGCTCAAACATATGAGCTTGAAGGGTATACTTAAAAAAATTTTATGATAGGTTTTGCTAAAAAGTTCGAAGGAGTAGATATTTCCTTAGGCATTTTCACTAACAACTAGTCCAGGTTGGTCCCATTTTAAAGTGGAATGCTACCATCTTAAAATAACTCCATAAAAGAAAATATTATTTGAGAAACATCGTCATTTATATGAACGGTGTTTCTTTAACCCCTTAAACTGTTGCCAGTTTGTCTTCTAGTTGATATGTACACTGAAGCTGATGATTATTTACGCAGGAAATGTCTGTCTCTAAGGATCTTCCTGTATGAAACTTTCTTAGAACATAACAGTTGAGGTATTTGCAGATATAACAACTGTCTCATATAAAACCAAAGACGTGAAAGCCTTCCTAACCTCAGTTTATCAAGCATTGTTCTCTTATAGCCTCTAATGTTTTGGGGTACAATGTTTTGGTCCTGGCTCCACCCAACTAAGTTCTCTAATGACTAGATGTTGGATTCAGTCTTATTGAAGGTAGTCTGGGTTTCTGCTAAATGAAATAAAGTTATCTATTCCAAATAAGACATCACCTCCAAAAACCCTGCAACAACATGTAAGTATGTAAATACTTACTGAATCACTTGTGTTTTAGTGATTCCTGAATTTCTTTAAAACCAGACTTGACATTCAACGACTAAATAGAAACGCAACCAATTCCATTCACGGCCACAAGGAGGCAGTGCAGCTCCAGCGTTCAACAGAGGCAGTAACCGAGCAGGTCAGGGGTGTGTGTGTGTGTGTCACACTTGAATGTGTTAAACCCATCTGAGGTGGTTGGTCCCCTCATTTTTATATATAAGTCAGAAGCGTTTGGTTTTATATTTTTGTAGAGTTTTTTCACAGCTTACATCCAGAGCTGCTGCATTTGCTGTGTGGTTCAAAGTTTTCTGCTCCTTGAGTCTGTAGCTGGAGGGCAGTGGGCAGTGAGAAGACCCTGGACGGGGACTCTGTAAACGAGCCGAGACATTGGCTTGGAGGTTTGCCACAATGGTTAACCTACTCCTTCATATCTGGTTTCCTGCAGTTCCACAATGCGCACGAATGGCATCAAACACAGAGCGACTATGAAGACCGATGGCGTCTGCTGCCTCTTATACCCATGAGTGTCAACCTCCCTCCCAGGTCCACATATGTGTGCGTTAACTTGGGGGTGTGTTGTAATGGATTCGACAGGCGAGGCCGTGGCTGTGAAGTCAGCCTGCCGATTTCAAACGCTGGAAGAGAAAGTTATTTGGCTGGAGGAGGATTTACGACTTTGGTTAAGACTTCACAGACAAATTAAAGGTGAAATGCCCATGTCTGCCCTACAAATCAGTTCAAAACAAACATTTAAAGGGGGGAATGAATTTGGTTTCAAATCGATGCTTCTGTAGTTAAAAAAAAAAAAAAGGTTCCCAGGAAAATTTCCTCTTTACATCCATCACCACCTACAAGCACTTCATCGTCTGTGCAAGGCTTAAAGTAGCAATAAAATAGAACTTTTATGAGATGTTTGTGATATTTTTAGGTTTTCTATGCTACTGGTGTTTTCAAGCTCACCAGACCAGATATAGACAAAAAGAAAAAGTTGCCCTCTGCCTCAGGTTACCTCTGACCTCTGCACATATTCCACATGCACGCTTCCCCTTTCTCCTCAGAACTTTTTTTCAATTTTTAATGTTTTATATTCCAAGGTAACTGTGACGTCTCCTCCAACCGACTCTGACTGGAATCGGGACATTTGTGAGGCCCGGCTGCACCCCACAGCCTGCAATAAAACACAGCCAGCGGCTGAAATCTAACCAGCATACAACAGACTGGTAATAAAATACATGGCCGCAAAGCGCCGTAAAACACTTTCAATAAATGAAAGAGCAAAAAGAAAAAAAAGATTTTTTTTTTAGTTTCTGCTCAGCCTCACATTCCCTCTGCCAAATTCAGACGTAACACTAAGAGAGAGAGAGAGAGAGAGAGAAACGTCCCCTTTAATCAGTGGAAACTGATACTCTGCCATGATGGCTTTTTGGTCTTCGAATAGGCTGATTTTCGACCAAACTCTTTTTTTTTTTTTCTTTTTTTTCCGCTGCAGTCAGCTAACGCCTCTTCATCCTCCTGTGGAAAACAAAGTGGCCGACAGGTGGCGCTCTAAGGCTCAATCCTGTGCGTGCAGGTCTTTTGTTCACCTCACACACTTTTTTTTTTTTGAAGTAAAATTAGTGATAACCAATTTCGACATATTTTCCGACTTTCTTTTTAACCCATATAAAGTTAGAAAGACAATAAACATATGAGGAAAAATATCTGTATTATTTTCTATTTGGCTGAATCTTTCTGAATTAAGCCATTGTTAATGTCATTTAAATTTACAACGTAAATATTTTTTTTTATTTTATTTTATTTTTGCAGTGTATCCTTCAGACATCCGCTGATCGACAATCTGCGCCACTGGGACGAATGCAAGTTATTCCAGCTTGTGCACATAAAACCGATGCGTCTTTTTGCGTCCATGAACGCACCACATGATGAAAATTGACGAAAGGTGGAAATCTGGACAAGTTCCCTACTTTTTGTGATGTAAAAATCCAAATAACTTAGAGAAGAAAAAAAATAAATCAGGTGAATCAAAAAATCTTTTTTTTAAGAGAAAAAAAGTCTTCAAAAAAAAAAAAAAGAAACTCTTGAGTTAAGCTTTTCTTTCTTTCTATCGGGAGCAGCAGACCAGACAGGCGTCCCTACCTGCTCGCATCCGATTGATGGATTATGCCAGATCCGCGGTGTGTTGTTTGTTGTCCTCCGATGTGCACAAATATGATCCCAGTGGCAAACAGTCGGCGGTCACTGCATCCCCCAGGCGCGCTGTCATCAGCAGGGCCACTGCTGCCCTCTCATTGCCTCCTTCACAGAGTCTGACGGGGGGAAAGTCGCGGCCGGGACGCTCCGCTCAGGCTGCACTTGATGCTGAGAAGGGAGGGAGGGCTGAAAGAGAGAGAGAGAGAGAGAGAGAGAGAGAGAGGGTGGAGGAGGAGGAGGAGAGGAAAAGATGATATGAAAGGAACCTTTTCTTTTTTTCGCCCCGTGACAAAAGTTGTTCCCTTATGGGTGGGGCAAGACTTTTGGACCTCACCAAAGAGTGCACTGAGGGTAAAGGTAGTGTTCTGTTCAGATCCTGCAGTTCAGGGAGAAGCTTAAATCGTTGATGCATTGCGAAGAAACGAGGCTTCACAGTTGGTCCACAGTCACCTAGAGGAGGGCAGAGGACCCAAAAGTTGCACTCAAGTGCAAAAGTTGTCCTTTTGAGTCTCAAAAGTGCAACATTTTGAGACCCAAAAGCTGCACTCAAAAATATATATTTTTTGTTTGTTCTTTTGAGTACAGCAACTCAAGTAAAAGTAAAAGCTGCCCAAGAAATGACTTTACTGAGTAGTAACTGATCAAAAGATCAATCATATGATATTTAAGACCAAAATATAAAAGTTATGTGAAAATGTTGGTAGTTTTAGAGACCAAAAGGAAAATAATTCATTTAACATTATTACACAAAAAAAACGAACAAATTCTGCAGATGTAAGAGCATCAATACGTCATAATAAAATTACTCAAGAAAAAGTAAAACATACAACTTGTAAAAAATGTTACACAAGTAAATATAACAGAGTAAATGTAATTAGTTACTACCCATCTTGGCATTCACCCAATGACACGCATCAACGCGCGCATGTACATACAACATGGGGTTAAGTGCCTTGCTCAGGGGTACATCTACATGAGGCAGCAGGAAGCCAACCCTACAACTTTTCGGAAATTGAAACTGGTCTCTTGTTTGCTCCCTTGCATAATACAGTCCTTGCCTGACCTCCCAGTTTAAATGGCCGTGTTTTAACTGTAGTTTTGTCAGTGGTGCCACTGGATGACCAGAGCTGCATGAGAAGTCCCAGGCTTACAGGTTTTGTTTACAACCTTGCTCTGCTTTAAACATCTCTTTAACTTTCTCCTTGACCTTTATGATGTGATAAAACCACGCTCAGGTGGACTCTGTTTGCGAATCACAGCACTTCTGGAGGCAATGGGTTGCATTGTATTTTCTTTAGGGCTGTCCGAGTAAAGGGGGCTGTATACAAACGCACTGGACATTTTTAAAGAGTTTCTTGGTAATAGAAAATTGAAAACTATGTGTCAGCTTTCTTTCCCCTCACGATCATGCGCTATTTGGTGTCGGTCTCTCTCATAAAGTAAAAGTTCAATGGGTGAATACGCCCCACATTTCTTGTGTTGTGTGTAATTTATGGTTGACTATCTAACTCAACATTTTTCAATTCAATTCACTTTATCTGTGCAGCGCCAATTCACATCAAATGTCGTGTCAAGGCAAAAGACATTTTAATTCATTTACACACACATTCCACTTGATCCTAGTTACCAAACATATCAATATGCTCACTTAATTATTAAAAGTAGCTTAAAGGGGCAGCATCATTTTAAATTGATTTTTTTGAGCTTTAAATTGTGTTATAATGTTCAAAAACATACCTTTGATTCTTTCATGCATGTTTGAGAAATCCTTTAATCTCCCGTGGCAACCATTCCACTGTGCAAAAACGCCTGAGTGGACTCCTCACAGAGATCCCCCTCCCTCATCCCCTTTACAAAACTCCTTCAGACTAGCCAGCAGCAATTAGCAAATACCTGGTGGAACCGTCCCTCTGCTCAGCTTATCACACGAGCTACTTCACAGTCCAGCGCTGATCAAACTGTAGTTAGAGGGTTAGTGGAGGAGTGACGATGACTCTCTGAAGGCGGAGTTTCAGAAAGAGCAGGAGTTTTTAAAGTCTTAAAGAGAGAGGGCCAATTTCAAGACGTTAAATTACAAATCTCTTTTAATCAGTTTGATATATTTAGTTTTTTTTATAACAACTGAAGTTAACATAGTTACTTGAATGTGTTATATAATTACAGTATGTGCCTGGAAAACACATAATGCTAAATAATACTAAAAAGTTTCAATCTACGGAAGCCCAGTGGACTCAATAACTGGCAGCATTCACTCCCCTCTGCTGGCTGACAGACATTAACTGACTACAAATACAGACAAAACTTTGTCAAAATGTCACCAATGTTGTGAAAATTGCAGTGTTTCTATTAAATAAGAAACAGGTGGATAAGTTTGTTGGCATAATTAGCACTGCTTCCTGTCGTCTTCTTCATGGTTTGCGCCAGAAGCCACATCTGGTTGTTGATCATGTGACTTGTGTGTTGCCAAAAAAAAAAAAGGTTTCCATTGCAGTTTTGCAAAATCAACCAATAAAACCCCCACCTCATTCTAGCGCCAAAACTTTTTATTAAAAAAAACAGAGTTTTTTTTCAAAATCGCCCTGTTTCCATTGGGCAAATTTATTATCAAAAATGTCAAACTGTGCAGTTATATGGTCGATGGGAACGCAGGCAGTGAGAACTTGTTAGGTTGAACCTGCAGCCTCGTTTTACACCTGCTCCCTCCGCTGCGTGTCAGACAGAGCTTCAGGGTGGTCGGCACACCTGACCGTCATTTCAATGATGGATGCCCACATTGGCGTCCACTTGGGTGGTGGTCAGTGTGCGCGCGCGCGCTTCATGTCCTGCACGGGTGTGGTCCTTGTTGCTGCTCGCTGCTAATGAGACATACCTTTATTTTTTAGGAGAACTGAGTCACTGGCCAACGAAAACACACACAAGTAAGTGCCTGTCAGAGACGGGACTGAGGTGAATCTGAATTGTTGAGTGTTTCTCCATGTCTTTCTGCCTGTTTTATTTTTATTGAGCTTTCTTCTTATGGTGTTCATTGTCCCGTGGCGTACTCCATTTTGATCTTTCCTGACATCCTTCCGCGTGTTTGTTGTGAGTGAACCAAACGCAAGCCACACATTTTTAGATTTTTATTTAGATTTTATTTTATTTTTTTAAAAAAAAGAGAAATTCGAAAGCCATGTATCATAACTATACTGTTATTTGCGTCAGTTCTAGCCTGTAAAATCCTTAGAAAATTGCACAAAATAGCTAAAACGTTCAGGGGTTTGGATGCTTTAACTAGACCCTGAGGTTTTGCAGAGTTGGACATTTCACAGTCTGTATCAAAACCCACAAAGGCACAAAGGAGCGAACTACATTGTCGGCCGCCCACCTCCTCTAAATTGCATTACAGCATAACCCAAGCTGAACTCAACCTCCGTCAACCATTGGCCGCCTTTCCGACAGCTGTTTCTTCGTGTTTTCCAAACTGTATTTTTCTTTCCTACTCAAGAAACTTTCTAATACACGCTTTACAACTCTTCTCGCCCTCGTGCCCAGCCCACATACAGAATCGCGGTGCCAAGCCGTTCGCACACACACTCATACAACCCTAACCCTAACATCGCAGAGCTCTTGCTGCATGTGGCAAAGCAAATGTCTGAATTAGCTGCGGCCGACTTTTCCTTGAAGTGAGCAGTTAATCATCGAGAGGATTTACAGGCGGCATGTGTCGGCTGATTTATGTCACGGGGAAAGAAGTGCTAAAAGAAAGAACATCGAGATCACAGGGCTGAAGTCATTTAGGCTGAAGATGGCTGTAAAAACGTCAAAATCTCTGACGTTTTGGAATCGCCGTCAGCTAACGCTGGCAAGGAATTATCAGAAAGCTGCATAAAGAAACTCAGTTGATGTGAGTCAAATTCGAAGTGGCTCTCATCCATCCCGTTCTGGAGGTTCTTCTTTGACAATGTTGAGGCCTGTTGGTTGCAGGTCGACTCTAGAAGCTTCTTGGCTGTTGGGACAGAAATCGGGTAAATCCAGCCAAATATTCTGACCCAGTTTGTTGAATTGCCAAGATGGACATGGCAGCCTGTCCATCTTGACAGGCTGCCATGTTGAGCAGAACACAATGCTGTGTTCTAATGTTAAAGTCCGGGTTGTCCTGATGACTTCAATTTGTTCACAGAGAAGCTGAAACCAATAGTAGCTAGAATTCACAGGAGAGTCAGAATCAACTTTATTGGCTAAGACTGTGCGCACAAACAATGACTTTTTACTTCCCTTTCAGGGACTTGCAGCATACAAACACAAAATATAAACTTTAGAGGAAATAAAATAAAGTAGCAAATGTTGAATATGTGCAGATCTGAATATGTCCATCTGCAGATATATGTGGCTGTTTTATATACAAGGAGAAGAAAAGAAAGAGACAAGTTGTTGTGGTGTAGTATGCCTATTTTATTTCACAGTGGAGTAGCCGACTGCTGTGGCTGCATTGTGTTCATGGTGTTCATCAGACAGACAGCCTGGGGGAAGAGACTCTCTCTGCGGTGACTGTGTTTGCAAGTAATGCTCTAAAGGTAAAACTGTTTGTGTGCAGGACGTGTGGGGTCTGTAGAGATGTTTGGGAAGTTTAGCTCCAACATTCCTAAAACTGTAGATATTCAACATGTTAGATTGTCTCGCCCAATATGGCAGCGTGTGTGGTGTTGCACGTGTCGCTGATCAGAAACTGAGGTGACAAAAACTAAGGTGAGATAGTTTTTGTCAACCTCAACTGAACCTCAACCAGATTGCTTTGGACTCAAGTCTCTGTATCCCAACACCAGAGCGCTAATCCCAAATTAGCGACAGTTTGACAATGTTACACTGCTCCAGTTTCGGCCCCAGTTAGCCGAGTGCCTCCCTACTACCTCTAGATCCCAACACCAGAGCGCTAATCCCAAATGAGCTACCATACAGTCCTTGACTGTTTAAAAAATATCTCTGCAGAGGGAGAACCCACACACAACCTGCATGCAGGATGCAAGATTTCTCATTTATTTGCAGGAATTACAGCTCACAAATATAGTGACACAAAGTCCCTCCCTTTCCCAAATGGAGGATCGGTTTACAATCTATCGGCAAATCACAAACAGCTGTGTCTCGGAAGATTCCACACGGCGTCACATTCAGTAAAATCAAATAGAGAGTGGGCCGCCCACCTGTGGATTGGAAGACAACTGCAATTTGCAGCATTACCGTTTGGTTGCAGGGTGTGAAAGCAGCCAGCAAAATAACATCCTCTAAAACTCCACTATCATCTTGAAATGTTTTTGCCAGGTTTTCCATCCGCCTTCTGAGTGTTGGTGAGCGAAAATCGGTTTAGTGTGTGGCGCATCGCTCCTGTCACGTGGCCTCACGGCACATCCAAACCTGTTATACCGAAGATTTTAATTTTTGTTGTCGTGCTCTGAAAATCGGTCGACAGGTTTAGAGTTTTGTGGCGTGAACCAGGCCTTAGTCACAGAGGTGAGGTTATGCGCCACTGCCACCACTGAGCCAGTAACAGTTCATCCGTTCACTTTGACCCAGAACTTAACTCAACATGCTGTTTCAGTCCCACAACCCCAGTCACCCTGTAGTGTTAAATCAACCCAGAACTGAATCAGTACAAATTTGACCGAGACCTACATTTGCAAAAGTATTTTTTATTTTTTTTGACCCAGAAGTTTTTAAGTGTAATTTTAAAAACTCTTATTAGCTGATTTGGAGCAAAACAGCAAACAGAGAGGTCTACTGGTGCAGTGCTCAGATTCATACCTTCTCAGGGTTCTCCTATGTTCCCACTGACTCATTTTAGGCAAATTCAAGGTGCACCAAATCTTTTCCTCCACCGTAGGAGTTGCTCTGAGTGCTCTCTCTCTCTTTTTCATAAATATCTCCACACCTCGCTAATCCTCCCCGTCTCCACCGACCCACAATTTAACTCCTCTGGCTTTATTTTGACAGCTGAATGAATCTCTCAGTGCCGATGTGTGCCAAACAGGCGGCCATTGATCTGACAGATCCGCTCTCCGCCTCACAGCGGTGTTAACACGGTCCGCATAATAAACACAGGTCAGATACTGTATAAACAGCAGCGAGACACAGTTGGTTAAAGGTCCCGGTCAGCTCTACGTTCGCTTCGTCACCATTTAAAAAATTTTTTTTTTCTCTTGTACAGTAAATATTTGGGTAAACTGGCTGCACCGTACCGGCTCTGAGAGACGGGACTGTATGTGATGAAAGGCGGACTGAGGGTCACGTGAGCGCTTTTCAATCTCGTGTGGCACGTGAACAGGCAGCCACAGTCCTGCTGAGAGATGGGCTTGTGAAGACATGTCAGTGTGCTCCTAAGATGCTCTCTGCAGTTGTGAGTTTGTTTCTTTCACTGACAAATGTACGCCCACAATAAAAAGTTTTTTTTTTTTAATGGCTGGGTCATGAAATTCTTCTGCAGGATTTCAGGAGACGCAATGTTTTTAAAATGCGCAGTGAAGTGAAAGATTGAAGTAAAATAAAAAATAAACTGCTACTCTGCTTTTGTTCGCGTTCGGTTTAATGACATCACATTAAACCGAATGTATCAATTAGCTGGCTTTTAGTAAATTAGTTTCCATGCACACTCAGCAGTCAAAAGTTGCTACAGAGGTGCCACATGGCTCACTGGTAGAGTCGGCACACCAAATACAGAAGTCACAGCAGTCAGTGCAGCTCCTGGTTCAATAACTGGCACGGCACTGCAAAAACTAGTGTAGTTTCTAATGTAAATATCTTTGTCCACTCAGGGAAAAGACTAAAAGAACTTTCAAGGAACTTTTCAGCAAGATATAGGAGCTTGTTTTGATGAAAACTGGCAGACTATTTCACTTGTAACATGGGGAAAATGTCTTGTTATAAGCAAAAAATAAAAATAAAAAATCTGCCAAAAGTACAAGTCATTTTTCATCAATAATAAGGAATTATTGACTTGAAACAAGCTCCTAAATCTTACTTAAAAGTTACTTGTAAATTAGCCTTTCTCATTTCAGGTTCACTAAAGTGCACTGAGATATTTGCATTAGAAAGTAGACCAAAAATACTTGGTAGGATTTTGTGTTACTAGGTAACATTTTCTGCGTTCACCCCCCTCGCCCAGGCTCCCCAATACTATTGAATAAAGCTCTCTATTGTGGCTCAAAAGCTTTTAAAAATTGTTAAAATGTTTATCTGGTTGTATGAACTTTGGTAGAGTTCAGAGGGGAAATTTTTTTCACCGAAGCAACTTATCTCTCTTTTTTTTTTTTTTACTGCCAAGCATCCAGTTTGTTATCGTACGTCTTTCTCCAGGAATAATGTCGACGCTATGCGGTCTGCCTCAGATGCATGCATGGCTTATCTAAATTAGCCATTAAATAATTCTGTCTGCTTAGTGAAATATCGGGTGCAGAACATTGGGACTTCAAATGGTTTTTAGAACAGCTCGGCTCAAAAATAATTGCTGAAGACCTTTGTTAATACAAATCTGGCCATTCCAGCCCACCTATTTTCTCCCCACAAACTGCTTCCATGTGTCTGATTGTTGCCAAACCTTCCTGTAACTCATGCACTGTTCTAACTTCTTATGCAAATAGTTTTGCTTTAGCATAATGTGTGATGTCTCCAGAAACGCGGCGGTCACGTGAAAGCTAGGGTTCTGGAAACCGGATTCAGTTTTCGTTGAGCAATTCTTTACAACAAAAATAGTAAAAACCATTTGAAACTCCGAGCATGCCGCTGATTTGATAGGAGAGTCTCTTATCCCTTGTGCATGGCCTTTTCAGTTTAAGAACACAAAGAACATTATAAGTCGGCTCTTGTTCACAAATTGTTCAACAATGATGTCACGCCTGAATTTGGCTTGCCGTCCGTCTTTTATCTCTGGTTAAGAGCTTTAAGGAATTCCCACAGAGCAGAGATTTTCATTTGAAGACGGACACAGTAAGGAGACTCGGGTCAAAAGAACCGTCAGTCTGACAAAGTCAGCCACGTCTGCCCCAGTCTGTCTGAATGTTGTTGAAAACATTTCAGATGTACAATTTTTAATTTAGCTTTGGATTCGTCCTGTAAAACACGTGTGCCTCCATTCTCTAAGCTCCTTTGCAGAAGTACTTTCACACATCAAAGCTTTTGTCATTTAGACGCAAAAGTCAATGTATTCAACCGGAATTTCATGGATCAGACCAGGGGTCTCCAACTCCAATTCTCAAGGGCTGAATTAGATATTCAAAACGGCACCAAGTTCTGCACGGACCCGGTGATAACCTATTTAATCAATTCAGGTGTCTTGAACAAAGCAAACGTCTGAAGTGGAAGAAACTGAACCCTCAGGGCTCAATAAGGACCAATAGAAAGTAGTGCATTATTATTAATCTCAGCATAAATGATAAACATTGGAGCTCATTAGTGAATAAACAGCATCACAAAGGAACACGGCAGACAAGTGAAGGAGGAAGTTGTAGAGAAGTTTAAAAGGAAATTCGATTTTATAACACTAAACGATTTGTTTAAACGAGGCAGTATTATGTAAAATCAAGATTTTTGAGCTTTACATCATGTTAGTATGTTGTTTCCTCATCAAAAACATACATGAAGGGTTGCCTTGATGGACCTAGCTCCGCCTTCTAGGACGAAGCTCCTCCTCTGTTGAAGCTGTGGTTTCCGAGTTTCCGCCTCACAGAGCACACACCTCCCTCGTGGCTCCCACACTCAGCTCCTTCAGACTAGCCAGCAGCAATTGGCAAACACCTGATGGATCTGCACAACTGCTGAGCTCATTATATGAGCTGCTTCTCGGAGAAATGTTGCTAAAGAGCTCATAGAGGAGCGATGTTGTGATGACTTCCTAAAGGCAGAGTGTTGGAAAGAGCAAGAATTTCTTAAAGAGACAGAGACCCAGTTTTTCAAAGTACTAAATGATGAAGTCAGATTCCTTTTAAGTCATGTTTGACATATATATGATTTTTATGACAGCTGAAGATAACACAGTTACTTGATTATGCTGTAAAATGATACTATGTGACTGGAAAACACTTCATACTGCCCCTTCAAGAAAATGCACATCTTAAAATTTTATCTTAAAATTGAAGTGTATTAGCTATTTTTATTCAGAAAATCCAGTTAATTGACGTGAAAAACAAATTGAGGCCTGCCCTGAATCCCCTGCAACTTTGACTACAGCAACAGTTGGTTCTACAAATGTTGGATCAATGTATTTTGTCATAACAAACCAGGTTTTTCTTTTTTCTATTTTTTTGGACAAAGTTTTGAATAAAAACTGCAAAAAACACTGAAGGTTGCGGTTGTAATCTGAAAAAGATCGTGGAAAAAAAGCCCTCCAGGAGTACCAATCCATTTTCAAGGCACTACGTGAATTCGTCTTGCATCGCTTCGTGTTCTCGCTGACCGCCTTTTCATGTCTTCTTGCAATAAAAACATAAAATATCTTTCTATGCCGCAACTCCGAGACACCCAGTGCAGAGTTTGTTAATTCCGGTCTCTCCTTCACCCCGCGGGGAACAAACAGAGCGCCTGTTGCACGTCGGATCGCTGGGAATACTATTTGAAGGCTTGAGGTTTCCAGTGGTGATTGATGGGGTTATAATTTTTGCTCCTGTACAGTGATGGTTAGCGCGGCAGCCTCAAATCACACGCAGGGATTGACATTTAGGATCTGAGTCTTCTTTCTTCCTTAAACAGGGACCTAAATATAGGAGTGCTCCTTCACTGACCTCTCTGTGACACACAAAGGCCGTCTTATGTGTCTGCAACACTAACAGGCCAACGTTTCAGTGCCGACTGCTTCAGCATTGAGTTTTAAATGCATTTAAGTTCTTTTCAATTTTTTCTGGTTAGGAAATATTTTCTCCCTTTTGCTCAGCCTGAGAGTTTTAGAACCTCTTTAAAGCTGCAGTATGTAACTGTTTTTTTTTTTTATTAATCTGTTTTTTTCATTTTCATGAAAACTGTCACCATCTCATGATAGAATAATATGAGGCAGATGATCTAGGAAAAGATAAATCAAATCCACCTATTCCCTGAGCTGCTATTGTTGACTCAGGAAATGCACCGCCTCTTTCCAAAAACAACCAATCAGAGCCAGGAGGAGGGCCTTGGCACAGTCAATCAATCGCGTGAACGTGCTGCTAAATATGCTAATAGTGTAAAAACAGCTCATTGTTACAGGAAAACCCTTTATCTGCAGTCACTGGGGGCTATGCTAACTAGCATTAGCATTCACGACAGGCTCTGCTGACAGGGAGAAGCTCTGTTGTAGCAGAGATTAAGGGGAGTAGCTAGGAGTGGGTTGAGCAGCACGCACAGTGACATGATTGACAGCGCTAAGACACTTCCTGGTTCTGATTAGTTGTTGCTGGTTAGCGCTGGGAGAAAGCAGAGGAGTTAGATTTTCCCACAGATCATCTGCCTCATATCATACTGTCACGACACAGTAACAGTTTCAACAAATTTGTAAGAAAGAAACATTTGTTTTTTAAAATAAAAGTCACATACTGCAGCTTTAAGAATCTGATTGAAAACATAAAACAAGCCAGAGAGAAACGGCGGCTCCGTCTCTCGTCACCGTGAAAATGCGGTCAGACCATTTCGGAGGCGCTCTTCAAACAAACGTTTGCACTTAGCGTCGGCTGACGGCAAATCTGTTTCCTGTGCCGAGCCTGAGCCTCCGCACTAAACATATATTTTGCAGATTATACAGCAGACGTTTCGTCACACCAGCGAAGAGCACCTGGCAGGAGGAAGCAAAGCAGAGCCTCCGATTCGTCGCTGTTGTTGAGTTGAGGAAACAGATCTGCAGTGTGTTCCCACTTGAGGCGAAGCTGTTTAGACACACGGAGACAAACAAGAAAAGAAAAAAAAAAGAAGGGATATTTATCTCTCAAGGACTCATCGAGGGGATCTGGCTGAAGGAGGTGTGATCATTTTCCAACATGCTGTCCGGATTTCTCTGAGAAAGGAGGAGGAAAGTACGCAAAAAAAAAACCACGATTTTTTTTGTTCCCTTGGCTCTGTGGATAAGGCCTTATTAGCTGGAAGGATGTTGTCCATGAAAATGCGGTTTTATAATGATACTATTACCGAAATTGAACACAATTCATTTTACTTTTCAAAATTAATAATAAAGAAAAGATGATAGTCTCCCTTTTCAGAGCAAAAATATTTACTGCCTTTGTAAAGTAATTTTAGTGATATCACCAAAGACCAAATGGATAGCATCGTAAAAATTAAAAATCTGCTTGTTTTGCTTACAAATACACTTTATAAATGCAGTCAACATTTAAATGTTAAATCTTGAGCACTTTTTAAAAATATATACAGTATTTTTGCTTGAAAAAATAAAATAGAAATTTAATTCCATTTTATTCTGTTTCAGGTACATAGGGGTGATTGACAGCGCTAACACCCGCCTCCTTCCCCCCCGGCTCTGATTGGTTGTTTCTAATTGCGCTGGGAGAAGGCAGAGGAACTCCATCCCCCCCCCAGATTATCTATCTTATTCCATACTGTCGTGACATAGTGACAGATTCAACAATATGTAAAAAAAAAAAAAATTTAAAATTGTATTAGTGACATACTGCTTGGAACAGCCTTGAAACTACACATACTTTAGCGCTCGTCACAAGATAGTAAAATGTAAAGTTCCATCTTGTTATTGTTACTTTATGTCTCCAACGTGCTGCTCGACAGATAAGTTGCAGAATGAAATTGTTTCTTCTTCCGGCTCCCTCCATAACTCTGGACTCAACAGGGGGTCATTGTGAGGGGCAATCGGTGAAAGGGCCCATTGATTTCGGTGGTGGGGGTGGAAGGTCATGCGTGGACTCAAAGGAGAAGCAGAGATCTTAAAGGAGTGAGAGCAGTCATGTACATTTGGAAGTATGGCTTGCTGGCTTTGAGTGTCCCCCAGGAGCCAAGCAAAAACATCCACCCACTTCCTCCGCTGCAGCTGAAGGTGCACCACAGCCAGTCTGTGCATTCACTCTGTGGAGAGTTCAAACAAGAGTTAATGCTTCATTCAGGACTTTTTATGATTTATTTTACATTATCTCCTCCAAAGTAGCAGCTTTTTTTTCTTTCTTTGCCTACAAAAAAATGGTTGAAAATACGTGGACGTATTTTGCTCTATACCCGTATTTTATTTCTATTTTATTATAAAAGTTGAAAGAATGTACAGATGCCCCTGATGGTTGAACCTCACTGTATTGGTTTGATATGATGGTCAACACTTATGGCTGGAGATAAAAAGTAAAAAAAAGAAAAAAAAAAGAAAATTAATATAGAAAATAATTTTGAATCAAGGGTGTATCGCGTGACAAGATGCAAGAAACCCAAAAGGTACGTTTCCCCCTCCGAATTGGGAAGAACGTACAGATATCTCACCAGCAACACTGGAGGCAACATGGAGGGGAAGTCAGGGAGATATTATGGAGACTCGCTGATGACTGAGAGAAAAAGCATAAACACTCTGGTGGGGGTCACTGGACTGGAAACGTGTGAGATGTGCAACAGCTGTGTAAGAACAATGACAAGAAAACAAGGGATGCTGACTAAATACATGAAGTATTGATCTTAGACCCACTCTTACACGTGTCGTGTAAAGTAAACACGTTTCCAACACAGCTTACTATTGTTGAGGCGAGGAGCGGCCATGTTGAAACATACGGTCGGCCTCACGGGTCGTAACTGAGGTGTAGTTGCATTTGCTCCCGCTCTCCCAGAAGGAAGTCTGATTTTGTCTAACCATTTCAGTTCATCTTTGCAACTCGACTGGAACTGGAATGCACCATTATTTGCGAGAGTGAGGCGCCTGTGGGAAAGAGAGAGCGAGAGACAGAGATGAAGCTACGATGTCATCTTTCAAATCAGACATTTTGAAATTGATCCACTCTGGGACCTGGTTTCAAAACATCTTGACGTTCTACTTCCTCCACTTCGTGATGCAACATCCTCTAGCTGTAGCACAGGCTGAGCTACATTAGCTGCAACCAGCTGTATGAAGTGACATCTCAATTTAATCTAATGAGTCATTTGAACAATCTTTCTACAGTTTATACTGACATGTCCCAATCCAGCCACAAGCTATGGTTTCCTAGCTCCAAAGAGGCTAGCTGTAATTGCCTTTAATTAGCCTGTTTGTGAGTCCGTTACCATCGGCTACTGCACAGGAAGTTTGCTGCTGTCAGTGTGCAGCGAATGGGACGGGGCTAAGAGAAAAAAAACCCCATGTGTTTGTGTGCGATTCCATTCTCTGTAATTGTATTTGCCTTTGTCTGCTGCCTGCTTCCCTTCCGGGCCAGAACAATCCCCAAGGGGATAAACAAAAGGAAAAACACTCACAAGGTCAGGGGAAAGTGGGGACAGCTGGGTATGTATGGATGTGAAATGTAAACTGAGGGAGTTTCATCCTGGAGATGCTGCATGTCTGTTATTAACATGGCCTAACAGGTGGTTAGGTCTCCTGAACACCTGGTTTAACTGGTCTTATAAAATGTTGAGACCTTAAGAAGATGAGCTGCATGACTCTATGTTATTGCAATCACATTTACTTGATCACAATGTAGTCTGGATTTATGATATTTATCACAAAAGGATACGGGCTGTCAGGTCCCTGTATGACCGGTGTCGGAGTCTGGTCCGCATTGCCGGCAATAAGTCGGGCTCGTTTC
>CAEGAG010023915.1:0-46144 GCA_903067065.1 Brachyrhaphis terrabensis | reverse complement strand
TGACCTACATAAGTGATCCGGTGAAGTCTATTCCCCCACTTATGGAGACTATAGAAGAATATGGTAGACTTTCAGGTTACCAAATCAATCAATCCAAATCTGAAGCGATGGTGTTACAAGGTCATTTACCCACAAAATTAACTGATAGATTCAAACCTAAAATATCTAACCAGGGATTCAGATACTTAGGAATTTTCATAACTCCTCAAACTTCACAACTTTTTAAAGCTAATTATGGAAAACTAATGGATGAGATCAAGACAGACCTTATGAGATGGAACATTCTACCCCTCTCACTAGTAGGGAGGATTGAAACCATCAGAATGAACATCCTTCCAAGACTCCTCTTTCTTTTTCAAACCTTACCTATAAAAATACCCATGTCCATATTTAATATTATGAATAAATGGCTTTCGAAATTTATCTGGCAAAACAAACGCCCCAGAATTAGATTGAAAACTCTTATGTGTCCTAAAGAGCATGGGGGACTAAACGTACCAAACCTTAAAAAATACTACTGGGCCGCACAAACTAGATCAATAATAACATGGATACGCCAAGATGAAGATACAATTTGGTACAAAATGGAACAAGGTGACTCCCAAGACATACTTCTTGATACTGTTCCATTTGTTAACCAAAACACATGGACAAAGAATAAAATTAATAATGAATGGGTTAAGTTTACTTTAGTAACATGGGCAAAGATCAAAAAGATACTAAACCTACCCAACTCCTTATGTAGAGTTATACGGCTTGACCATAACTCTGAATTTCTTCCTACATCTGGATTACATAACTGGGTTGAAAAAGGACTGATTCTAATAGACCAAATGTTTGAAAATGGAAACCTAATGTCCTTTCAACAACTTCAACAAAAATACAATCTCCCAACCCATGACCTTTATAAATATTTACAAATGAGACATTACCTGCAGAAACATAGGGAATGGGGAAGCTTACAAATAACTCCCTCAAACATAGAGAATTTTTTTCTCTCTGTAATAAAAGGAAATATAACCACCAAATTTATATCCCATATTTACAAAATATTGCAAGAGGAAGTAATAACTGATACAAAAGATATTAAAGGGAAATGGGAACTAGAAATGAATGTCATAATCAAGGATGAGGACTGGGAGAAAATGTTTCGAGAGGGTCATAATATATCAAATAGCCCAATGTTAAGAGAATTTGAATGGAAAATCAAAGTGAGATTTTTCAGGACTCCTCTTTTCACATCCAGATTTAATCGCACCTCTGACAAATGTTGGAGGGGTTGTGGACTAATTGGAGATCTCACCCATGTATTTTGGGACTGTCCAAAACTATTAACCTATTGGAAAGGAATACAAAGGGAAATTAATAAATGCCTGGGCATTACAATTCCTCTGGAGCCATCTTTAATAATACTGGGTATTTTCCAGAATAAAATCCAAGATCACAGTAAGATTTATATCTTAAAGATTTTACTTGTCCTTGCAAAGAAAATGATCACTGTCTCATGGATGAAGCCTCAGCCCCCAACGATTTCCCAGTGGAAAAATAGAGTGAGGGAGGTTTATTATATGGAACAAATCACGGCAAAACTTCAGATGAAAAGTGATATCTTCTTAGAAAAATGGTCCCCAATTCAAACATTTATTTCGAATCACAACTGATGGAAATTACGATTGATAAATAGGAGATTCCTCCTCGTGTTTTTCATCTTTATTGTATTATTATTATTATCTGCCTCTTTAAGACTTTGGACAAACAAAACAGTTTCTGAAACATAACATATGAGTTTGTACATGTAACCTGTAAAATGTATCACTTGTAAGTTGTATATGATGTGACCTGCACTGGAAAATCTGAATAAAAAAGTTAAAAAAAAAACAAAAAAACACGACTGATACTGGATTCTGTCTCCTCTTTTCTTCTTTCCTCCTTTTTATGTTTTTTTGAGATGACATTCCTCCAGTGGAGCGCTAAAAGTGCCAAAAATAAAAATAAATAAATAAATACGGTATTAAATACATGCTTATATTTGATAAATTCATGACATGATAAAAACATAGTACATAAATTATGAAACAAATAATAAACATTACATTCTGTCAGATGCAACAAAACTATTTGGACACTTTTCCAGTTCACTGAATTTAGTGAATTTAGAGTTTTTTAACCTTGATTTAAAGGCAGTCAGTGTTCCAACAGCTTTACAGTTTTCTAGAAGTTTGTTCCACATTAGTAGATCTTGAAGACTAAATCCTGTTCCTCCATCTCTGGTCAGTCTCTTTGTAGCAACTCATAGGAAAACGTTGGGCTGCTTGTGACATCTTGATAAATAAACAGCTACTGGGCCACATTTCATGGCTGTCTTTAACTTAGAACAGAATCTTAGGTGAACTTCAGAGGTTAAACATTCACTCACACACCCAGTAAGAGCAGAATCAGCTTCATCCTATAGACAAAACACTCGGAGAGGCCATTAAATGAAGATTGCATCCTTCTGCTCATCGTGTTTCCTGCAGCTGGAAACAGGAAGGATGATCACGCTAAGTGGCACCAGAACTCGAAGTTTGCTGTCAACATTTCTAATCTCACATTTCTCCGTTACATTTTCATTTCTTTCACTTGAAGGAAATAATATTTGAAATTTACGATGAATACGTTATAAAGTGAGATGTAGGTTAACTGTTCAGATTGCTGTGGATGTGAAAATCTGCCTCCGTCTCTGTGGGGAGAGGAAACTGTTGTGTGATTATGATGAACTGGTTAAGCTGCAATTATGCCAGCGAGCGACGGGAGGGGAGACGACAGCAGTTTAGGCGACAATTTGCAGGGCGGCCGGCGTGGCTGCTGCAGCTGGGGCCTGTTTTAATGCTGTAATTGATAGACTCTGCCAGTCACTAGTGGGTTCAGAATTAAAACTCAAATCATCATCATTAGAACCCCCCTTCGCTTGTAATTGCTACATCAAATGCACATCAGTGTATTTTTTTCCTTGTTTGTCATTATTATAAAATTGCACTTGCATTATCTAATTTCATCAAGCAGCATTGATAATGACCACTGAGGCTTTTATCTCTGATTAGACGAGGATGTTTTTGTGTTTGTATGACGGTTAGAGACATCGGGTTGTTGTGTGGAAGGTAACAGATTCTGTTTGTAAAGTTACGTCAAAAATTAACAGCAATGTTTTGTGTTAGTCTGTCATAAGAAAAAAAATGGAGGTAAATTTTTTTCACAGTCATATTTTAACCATGTTATTAACTCACTTACGAATGTGACAGTTTAAAATTAAATAATTAGCAAACTAAACATTTAGTTTCAAATGAAATGTTTAGGCTAAATAAGCTAAATATTTAACTTCAAACTAAAGTTTTAGTAAGCAAACTAAATATTTAGTTTCAAACCAAATGTCTAGTTATAAAGCTAAATATTTAGTTTGCAAGCTAAATATTTAGTTTCAAACCAAATGTCTAGTTATAAAGCTAAATATTTAGTTTGCAAGCTAAATATTTAGTTTCAAACCAAATGTCTAGTTATAAAGCTAAATATTTAGTTTGCAAGCTAAATATTTAGTTTCAAACCAAATGTCTAGTTATAAAGCTAAATATTTAGTTTGCAAGCTAAATATTTAGTTTCAAACCAAATGTCTAGTTATAAAGCTAAATATTTAGTTTGCAAGCTAAATATTTAGTTTCAAACCAAATGTCTAGTATGCTAAATATTTGACTTCAAACTAAATATTCAGTTAGTGAGCTATATGTTTAGTTCCAAACCAAATATTTACGGTAGCTGGAAACCTAAATATGTTTTGTTTCCATAGTGCAGCTTTAATGTTCGCATATTGTCTAATTGGAAATAAAAAACAGGTTCGTGAAGAATAAAATGATTTGTTAGGTTTGTTACACGAAAGTACTGGTGGGAGATATAGACTGGAAGTTTTATAATATCATTGCAATAACTATAAAAGTGACGTCAAGAACTATCTATAACTTTTTTCTTGATGACTGTTGGAATCCTGCAAACACACAAGCCAACAATCCCAGCAATACGGACAGCTTTGTGGGATTTTAGACATCATTGACGGGAATTTATCGTGTAACAGCCATAAATCACAATTGTTATCATGATAAATGACAACAGATACGATAAATGCCCACTCCTCATTAGAAGCACAATTCAAAGGAATGAGAAATTACTAACGACTAAAGAAGAATCAGACAAAAGAAAAGCAAAAACAAGAGTCATAAAAAAAAGTGAGACTCCCAAAGCCAGCAAACACTCTGCTGCCCAGATGGTAATAATTGCTGAAGAAACACCCAAACTAACCAGTTGTGAAAGCCCGCTCCATCCCACCATCCACAGTCTCCTTGCCCCCAGCTCGGTCTGCGTCTCTGTGTCACACAGAACATACGTCCTGTAGATATCTGCTGAGCGGGCTCAACTCCCCTCTGCAGGCCCGCATGTGTGATTTCTGTGGGTGTGTTTGTGCCTGCGCCCTTGACGTCGGTCCTGACGCGCTGTTGTCCAGCTGTAACGCGGTCAAACAGCGAACAATCAGCCTCTGCAGCGCTGCCAAGCTGTTAGCAAGATGTTAAATGCCCCTTTAGTCCATCTCCTAGCAGCTTCGTCGGTGAAGTGTAAAACAAAAGCCTGGTATCTGCAAGGAAACGAGGCGCGGGAATGTGAAAAATGATTTTAGATGACCTGGAAAAACAGTTTAATCTTAATGTAAATTTGCAAAGATCCCTCTGTTGTTCTAAATCATTCATCAGCAGCGTTTTCCTCACTAGAAACTGGCCCAATTAGAGAATATTAATGATTGTTAAATGTGCATATGCTGGAGCTGGAAAATGGGAAGGTTAATAGACAGGCAGCGTCACGCGATCGCATTTATCAGTTTCTATTTATCTCTCCTTGGGAGGTGGCAGGTTTACAGTAAATACCTTCTGTCCCTCTAATTTCCTAATGATGGCGATAATGATGGAGAATGGCGCAGTCATTAGCGAGGACAGACTCTGTGCATCACTCTGTCAGCGACGTCTCTCCCAGGCTCCCGATGAGAAGTGATGGGGCCCAGCTGTTCCTCCGCGTCCTCGCCCCCCCAAAAACCCAACAGAGTCCCAGAGCCGGAAAGATGGGGAGGAACAGAGGGAGGCGAGAGCCACGCAGAGGACGCTGAATGTCGAAGAAGTGCTTAAAAGTTTCAATTTTAAATTCTTTACATTTTCAACACCATTTTGATTATTAGAACACTATTGAAACTTCTGGAGTTTTTTGTAAGCTAACAAAACCAGTTTAGTGTACGTCTCATCTACGCAAGGCATTAGCCTAATGTTTGTTGGTTGCATCATCCTGTTTATTTTGTGGCTGATTTATAACGTCAGCATCGCTTTGGCTGAGGTCCATGCAGACATCTGTACCAGGAGACACATGCCGTCCAAAGTGCACGGCTGCATGGACTCTGACCGACAAACGCCGAGCCGGTTCGACTTCACCAAATGTTTTCCATCACTTAAAAAATCTGCTTTGTTTCACAATAATGGAGAGAAAAAAATCTGAAAGCTGTCAGTCACACAGACTGGGCCTAATGCTGCATTCCAGTTGTGCTCAGAACTGGGAAATTCTGACATCGCAGTCCAAAAAATAAATAAATAAATAAATAAATACACAAACCAACTGGAACTCCTACCCAGTTATAACTTGTAAGGCCGACTGCGCGTTTCAATATGGCTGCTCCTCGCATCAACAATAGCCAGACGAGGTGGAAACTTGTCCAGTCATGGTTACAAATTTTGCTGGATGATAAACTGTCCCAGAAGTTATTGCGATAAACGATAACATTTTGGTTTTCAAGTAATATAATAGTAAGGCAAGAACACATTCTCAAAGATCAATAAACATTTAATGCTGGAGCTGGAAGACATTTTAAATATCCAAAATAAGTAAACAAAAACCTAAAACAACTAATAAAATGTCAAATAAAGTCTCTGTAAACAAAATTGTCCTTCAATAAAAAGGGCTAGTTGAGACGAAACAACAGTCTGAATACTTTTCTCATGTAGTTTTTGGTAGAAAGAGAGAAAAGAGAAAAAAAAAAGGTAAATCATGCTAATGGAAATTATTGAGTTTGCTTTAACTTATGCAATTAATTGATTTGTTGTTTATTGCGTAAGGATAGGCCAGTGGTTTAAAACATTTCCCCCCAAAAAATCCTTAATTTTTTATTTATTTATCACAAGTAGTTGTTTTTATTTTTTATGTTTTCAAACAGACTGTTCCACTACAGTTATAAGATTGAGTATCTGCAGGTCCATCAATAAGCATCATCCCCTTCCTGCTGCTCTGGTCAGACATCTTTCCTCTGTTAATCTGTGTGCATAAAACTTTAGAAATTAACCTTTTCCACCGACAAAAATCAAAGTGTAACCATTTTAAAAGCTCAGTCATTGCCGATGAAAGGTGTAGAGTGATTAATTCATGATGGGATATGCCACCTTGTCAGGCCAAGCTCTCCTCTCTGTGATGGAAACACATGCATAATAGAGAGGCTGCTCTCTGCCGTCACTCAGTCTCACTTCAAAAGAATTTAAAATATCAGTTCTTGACAAAAACATTGCTACAAGTACAGCAGTGAGATTTTTCAAACAAATCTCAACATCAACAAGAGAAGAAATCCCTCAAAGTGGCAACTGTAAGAGACAAGAATTGGGATTTTTGGTGCAAGATGTTTTCTTTCTGCATCTTGGCAATTTGTTTAGGTTTTTCTGTGTGTTTTGCTGATTTACAACTAGAGTTATTTCAAAAATAGCCTCTGGGATTCTTGTTCTATGCGTGGAGAGGAGCAGACACCTGCATCTGTTTGCATGTTGCTGGCAGGCAGCTCTGCTGGACATTGGTTACAGGTCTGAGCTGTCTGCAGAAAACACCTGCAACGTTTCCTGCTGTATTTCATCTGATTTATAGAGAGTGAAAGAGATCCAGTGATATCATCACACTGAGACTGTAAACCGTCTTTGGATCGCTTTTCACTTAAACCTAATACTAATTTATCAACGGAAATAATGAGGTTAATTTTTCTAAAGGCATTGACAGTTGAGTCTTTGTTGCTTTCAGTAACGTCTGCATGAAAAGGGAGTTGGGATTGCTGGAAGAGATCTGAGGCGGAGTGAGTGGTGCAGCTCCGTTTCTCTGCAGCATGACGACTGTGACTCCAGTTAGTTCAGCAGTGGAGTGACCTTTTCTCTAAACCCTCCAATAAGTCTCCAGCTGACAGGCTGAATGAGCAGATGATCCCGGACTCCTTCATGGTGTGTTGCGACTGCACTCTGTGCAAAATGACAAGTGAATCAAGCATCTATTTTTACCTCCGGCTTTGGGAACTCGTGTCACTCTCGACTGCCGCGTCCAAGAAAATCCGCCGTGAAGTTTGGTTTTGGGCAATCTGACCGCTGACACCGCAGACCTGTCACTGCGATGCCCTTCCCCTCCGTCAACCGATCCACCTCCCCCCACCCACCGCCTCGACCTTGAACCACTCCTCACACCTGACCGACACCAGGGGTGGCCTGCCGGGCCAAACGCGAGATTGACACCTCGCCCGATCTTCTGTAAACACCTTGAGATCTCGGCACCTCCAGCGGGGGAAGATCAGTGACTTGTGCGAAAGCGTGTTGCCTCCCCCTCCCGTCTCAAGTCGCCGTGATCCAGCTCCACTTGTCAGGAGGGGTAACAAGATGCTGAGTGACTTAGCACCTCTGGAAATGTCAGCCCTCGAGCCGGCGGACGCCAGGCCGAGTGGAGTGAGGAGTGTACAGACCCCACTGCGACTGGCTCAGCTGCTGCCTGTAAGAAGCAGAGGACGCCGCATACGCTCAACGAGACGAGACAAGCGGCAGAGCCGAGCCGCGGCCTGATGGCGCCTTCTCGCCCCATTCCCCCAGATTTTCCGCCACATGCCTTACGCTCGCCTTGCCTCTCCTCCTCGAGAAGCACATCTGCTCTTGTCCAGCTGCAGCTGTGGCTCAAATGGACCTTTGCTGCCCTTCTGCCCAATGTGCAGGCGAAATGACAAAACCCGCGTGATGATGATGATGATGCAGGCAACAGCAGAAACCAGAGCACGGCTAAGTGCCCTGTTATTGCTCTGGCGAATCATGTTAAAGGAAACCAAAGAGACACCCTGCACCCAGAGAGGAACTCAGTGACAGAACAGACTGTCAGACTGCAGTTACTCAACACGCCAACACATTTACTCCCTTCCCTAAAGGGGAAACTAAAGGATGCAATATATTTAGAGGACAGAGTCGGTTAGTTCAAAGCATCAACGATAACCCATTATGCTTCCTTGAACAGGTTAGGATCGGCCTGAGGTCTATGCAAAACATGTTCATCACATTTTTTGCTCAAAATCATTCTTAGATCATGAGATTTCAGTCTGCTCAGTTCTGCCGGTTTTCAGCTGTTTTAAGGCATTTTGTCACTTTAAATCCAATAAGCTGCCGCTGGCCACGCCCCCAACTCAAAATGTACACTTGTACATGAAAATGGCTGCAAACTGATGCGCAATTATGCAACCGGACATCTTCGAAAAGCAGAAGTGGAGTCTCCTGCACAACTGACAAGAATGCAACAAGTAGTTTCTGGATGATAAGTAACAAAACAACGCTTGTCTTTCCCAGCAGCCATTGTACAGCGGCAAAACCAGCTGACCTGTAAACCTGTTGGAGCTCAGCTGCTGCTGCTAGGTAATGGACTGGTTTTTAAAATGTCTCATTTTCCAAGCACCAAAAAACATCTGGGTGGATTTTTCTGTGTTTTTTATGGCATTTGGGCTTCTTTTAGAAGCATGGAAATATAAAAATGTGCAAAATGTTAATTTTGTGAAATAGGTCCCACTTTGATAAACCAAGAGAACCATAAAAAAAAAAAAACTTGATAAGAAGTGAGATTAGAGAGAGACGTTTGAGCGTGATGATGCTCGGCTAAATCTAATGGGCTGTTTATTCGCTGCCTGCTAAGATCCACTACGCCACATTGACTCCTGATTTATACGTTCTGATTCACAGAAGCGCGTTCTTCTTACTTTAATCAAGGTTCTCCCCCCTCATCGCTTGTTTTTTTTCCCTGCACAATGCACATCAACCGCAAGGAAAACAATCAGTTTTATGGCGGTTTTTAGCACATGATGGGTGAATAAGGCATCTTTAAAATGATCCGTCACTATCCTAAATCTCTGAACAGAACCGCCGAGATGGAAGGCAAAACGAGGCGAGAGGACACGGTCTCAAGGGTAGGCTTCTGCAAACCAACGGCGGCAATCTGATGCCTGCTATTCTTCATGTTTGTTAGCAAAATATAATTTGAGGGAGGAACTGAGAGCTCAGATAAGAGGAGAAGCAGATCATTTGGTTGGCTGCAGAGCGAGGAAACAGTGGCACTATCAGCCGAAGGGCTTTTTTTTTTTCTGTTTCAAGCTATTTAATTTTACACTGATGTTGAAAGTAGGGGAGCTACAACAACACATCATCATAAAGGACTGACAAGATAATAAAAAGTGGAGCTTTTCAACACAACTGTGACCTTTAAATTAATCAACCTAAGCATCAGAGTAGATTTGTCACACAAGCTGCTGCTTCTGCAGAAGTAGAGCAAAGTTTCACCTCAGTCTTGTCTGTCTTTGTGTTATTTGTGCCTGCTTGTTTTGTTCAGGTCCAAAAGGCCCAGGAGGCCCCGGTTCTGTAGATTAGGTCTGGGGATTCCTGCTAACCTTTCTGCTGAATGTCACATGGTTTGAGCTGTAAAGGGATAATTAGATCCGATTGGCTCTGATCTTTGACTCGCTGATAATTTTCCGCTGCTGTTGGTGAATAGTGTTTGGGAAGTAGGTCTGTTTGGAACAGATTACCCTGCATAAGTTGTTCTTTAATGTATTTTATTGAGATTTTGTTAATTTGTTTATTTATTAGGATCCCCACAATACAAAAACATAAAATCTTATCAAGTATTTTTGGTCTAGTTTCTAGTGCAAATATCTTAGTACACTTGAAATAAGACAAAACTAACTTACAAGTTGTTTTTCAGCAAGATATAGGATCTGGTTTTATGTCAATAATCTCTTAATATTGATGAAAAAGTACTAGAAATAAGCGACTCTCACACAGGTTGACAGATTTAGATCTGAATTTTGACCAGGCCATAAATAAGCTTGTAATAATCATTCGGTTAATGGCATGATAAGTTAAAATGAACTTGATCATTTCCATTTCTATGACTGTTTTTCTCATGTCTGTCTACCAAATACTCTATATAAAGAAGTTAAGTTTCAGTCTGGTGTTTTGGTCTCAACAAGTTCCTTTTTGAAGAAAAATTGTGTGCACAAAAACTTCAGTATACATTTTATTTGTCACTTTGTTCATTTTGGCCATTTAAAATATCTTCCAGTTGCAGCATTAAATGTTAGAAATTAAAGTTAATTAATCTTATGAAGAGTGCGTTTGCATTATTACGCTTTTATCATTATTTTAGTTGAAAATGGTCTCAAAACAACATCATATACTGAAATAATTTCAAACAAAATGCACTGAATTCTTCTAATGTTACATGTCAGCGTAAAAAATTAGAATTTTTTTTGCACATTCTGTTGTGCTGACACTTCGGTCATCCCTCTCTTGAAGCCGTCAGCTTTCCAAAAGTCTGTTTTAGTGATGTAAACACATCATTTGTGGGGTTGAAGGGGATGAAGCGAGGGAGGGCGCAAAAAATAAAAAATAAATAAAATTACACGCTCGCCCAAATACCTCAGCAAGCAATTCACAGTGACATTTGCCATTAGATCCATGCTGAATTCAACTGGCGACAGAAGCAGAAGAAGCAGCTTAAATCATTCCCAATTAACGGAGGCATCAAACGGTGAAAACCCAAGCAGGAGATTTTCTGGGCAGTGCGGAGACAAAGGTCAGGCTCCAGTGGAACGGAGAGAGCAAGAGTCGCAGGATTTATTAGAACTAATGAGCGCTTTTGTTAGGCTGAATTAACGCCGGCGCAGAAATAAAAAACAAGAATAAAGTCTCAGCACAACATTTGTTTTGTGACACACGCCTCCAAACGCCGACACACACACTTGTCTGACTGGCTTAATGACCTGGAGGTTTAAAATACTCAAACTAAGTATGTTAAACTAAAAACGTATTACGTTTTACTAGTTCAGAGTCTAATATGCACAAAAAGTCAGAATATTTTTCATTATTCCCAATTGCAGTAAAGACCAGGCGCTTCTTCCAGGAATTTAGTGCCATTACTGACTAGCGGAGGGCATTTAACACCCTTTATCATTTATTTATGATAAATTTGATCATTTTTGATTCATTGTTGTTATGATAAGTTTTAGTTAATATTTAAAACCCCCTAAAATGTCTGTATTGTTGGGATTCTTAGCTTTGCTATTTTCTCCACTGTTTGTTCAATGGAACCATCAAGAAAATGCAAATAAATTTGAAAATATGATTAAATGTGGTTACAGTTTGCAGTTTAATGATAGAAATTAAACTTCATTATGTGACTGGTGTCCCAAAGAAGAATATTACAAATGGAAATGTTTTTCAAGAGTAGTATTTGTGTTTGTGGGGCTATAATTGATGTGACGCAGTCGAAGCAATCAAGACCTAAAAACAAAATAATAAATAGTTCTTGTCATCACTATTGACGTAAAACTATTGAGGTAAAACTTTAAATCCATTCCACCCAGCCCAATCACCAGCAGCGTTTCCATTAACCATAAAATTGCAAAATTTGAAATTACGAGAATAAATCTGTTTAATGGAAACTGATGTTTTTTGCTATGATGAGGTAGTTTGTCAGCCATATCGAAAAAGATATTGAACAGTTTTTTTGCATCATATAAGACATACTATTAACACCCAGATGTTATTACTGTTGAAAACGATGAAGATGACAGGAAGTAGAGGGTGATGGATTGTTTTTGTTTATTTCTGAACAATGTGCAGCTGGCTCCACCAGAAGTCTCACATTGCTGCACAGTTCATAAAAAGTTTGAATGTGTTGAATACATTGCTCTTCTGTAAAATCACCCACTACAATTTTCCCAAAACAACGCACACACAGCCGCTCCCCAGTAAAACAGGTTTGTTGCTCCAACGACTGAATGAAACGCCATCATCTCCTCTGATGGCTGAAATATAAATATAGCTCATGTAAATGTTTACATATGTTGTTGCCATGATTTTTATTGACTTATTGCTTGAACAAGCTTTTTAACAGGGTTGTTTTAATTAATTTTCTTATTTAATGGAAACACTGCAATTGTGAAATTGTGTTTTTTCAACATCAGCAGAATACTGACAAAATTTTTTTGCATATTTGTTAAGAAAACGCAGCTACAGAGACTCTAGTAGTCTGAAACCCAGAAGCAGATCTTTCCATGCTCCCAGCTACACAAAACCCACCTGAGCCTCCGTTAGCCATCTCCTCATTCGTCTAATGAGCCCTGAGCCCTTGAAACGAGGCGAGAGGGTTTATGGAGACATTCAGATAAATAATCCTCTTACCCCCATGTCCTTCTCCCTGTCTGGAACGATGGAGGTCTGGGTGGGGAGACGTTGCGGAAATTGGCTGTGACAGCACCAAAACGAGGCTAACGAAAGCCGCTAATGAGGAAATGCCATCCGCGTTTGAACGTTCCAGGACAGCACCAGATACCGGGCCTCAGGAGAGAAACGAGCCCAGGCTGCAGCCCAAACTCATCTGTGGCCATTTTGTTGGTTAAGTGGTTCCTCTATAAAGCTACGTTTAGGTGACACTTCTTTTAGTCTCCTCATTTTTCAAACAGGCATTGCAGTGTGATCATGAGGGCCAACCATCTTTCTGTAACATAAAAGGATGAGATTTTCATATGTTGAATTAAAAAAAGCATAATTAAATTTTAACATTTTGTGTCACCTTTATTAATACTCACTGAATAAACAGAAATTTGTTTTCTCACATTAACCTTAGACATATTCAAAAAATGTAACAAAACAGGAACTTTTTATGTTGCTGAATGGAAAAAGATTAAAGGAATAAAATAAGTGAAGCATTTAGTTCTCCGTGAACAGAGAGACATTGATACAGAAGTACCGTCGGCGGTTTCTCTTTAAAAAAAAAAAACTAAAACTAAAACGTCACTCCATAGAGTTCATTAACTCACCACAACCCTCAAAGTCAACTGTGCTTAATGGCACAATATTTTTTTCCATCACGTTACATTTTTGTTTCTGTATCAACTGATTTCGCTTAAGGAGGACCAGTGGCGCCATCTGTTGGACGGCAGCCACACTACAACACTAAAAGGTCTAAGCAGACTTTATCATTCAACTGGAACTAATTTTAATCTAACAAACGATTGACAATTAATTGTAGATCAATTAATTGTTTGCATCCCCTATTAGAAACGCAGCTGTTGGATGGAGACTTCTGAGGTTTACCGAAGTCTCTCCAACTCAGTTTACCTCAGATAAACTGCACACTGGGTATTTTTCTGACTAGACGTTTGGGGGTCTGAGACAAGGCTCTGTTGTGATGCTCAGATATCTCAGAGGTCTCAGTGGAAACTGGATGCCATTAGAACAGAGGGACCCCCCACCCTCTGGGGTCTCCCAGGTCTTAAAGCAGCATATGACACAGAGCCTGAGGGCAAGGAAGTAACTCAGCCTTATATAACCCAATGCAGACGCTTTTGCAGAAAGAGAAAATGAGCCCTGGTGTTGTAAAAAAGACCAAATGATTGGTAAAAAAAATAAATAATGTGACACAGTGATGCTATGCATTCCAGTCTGAGGGTGTTTTCACACCCGATAGTTTGGCAGACTTGATTCGACTGGGGACCAAAATGGCAACATTTGTTACATTTTCAGCTGGTGCGGTTCACTTTCACACTGCACTGTGAAACTAAACCAATCTAATAAAAAAAAACGTTCACCCCCTCACCTGTAGTGGTGCTGTATCAACAACCACCAAAAGAAACAACAAAAAATCTAAGATGAAGACACTAAGCACAACTTTCTTCTTCACAAAATGTAAACAAAAATGGAGTGGCATCAGATTTTAGCAGTCGTAGAGTTTCCGTTTTGTCTTTGGTAAAAGAACACGAGCCATTTCTCTCAGTAGCATTACATTCTCCCGATTGTTTAGATTGTATTCATCCAGAATGCCCGGTGCTACATAGTTCACTTCCTGCTTTTGGAGCAGTCTTTGGTCCGCTTGCATTCACATGTGCATTCGAACCAAACCAGAGTTCACTTCAATTGAACTGAGACTGAGATTTTTGGTCCGCATCAGAGTTCGATTACGTCAACCAGACTTTCTGGGCAAACAAACTAGAGTTAGATTAAAGCGGCCGAAACAGCGTCGGTGTGAACACACCCTAAGAGATCTACAGAAGATGTTTATGACTTCTGTGTGAATACTTAAGTATGGAGTGGGCAGTGTGGACTTAAACTTTTATTGTGATATTTTGTGGATTTATAGTGATAATGATAAATGTGGTAACTCTTCTTTTTAGGTAACTGCATGGTTGTGATTGCATGACAGCAATCAAAGCTCCACAAACAAATGCTGCTCTTCAAAAACATTTCCATTTATATAGGGATTCTTTGGGACACCAGTCACATCAAGAAGTGTGATTTATATCAATATCAAATGTATTAATATTTATCTATACTTTCATTGAACAAACAGTGGGAAAAAATCCTGACAATATGGACAGCTTTGGAGGTTTTTAAATATCATTAATTGGAATTTATTGCGACAACAATAAATCAAAATCCTTATTATGGTAAGATCACGATATCATGATAAATGTTAATACAATAAAGGCCCAGTTATATTTAAACTGATAATCAAGTCACACAAAAAGCTATGATCTAGTACATGCAGATCTTTTCATAACCAAGAGCTTTGCCGTTGTAGGAGGAAGGAATTACGAGCTGCAGGGTGTTTTTTGTGTGCGTCCCTCTGCAGAGACAGACATGTTGCGGGATGATAAAGGGGGATGAAGAGGTTGGCATATGGTCACATGAGAGGCACGATCACGAGCCACAGAGCCAAAGCCCTGCCTTGTGTGTGTGACACGCTTTCATGGCAACAAACGCAGGATGGGCGCGTTTCTGGAGCATCTAGGTTGTCCTGCCTGCATGGTTGGTGGAAGGGTGAAGGGTACGGGGCGTTTGGGGGGGTTAAGCGTATGATGATGGCCTGAATTGAGAAGAGCCACCTTTTGATTTTGAGCGGCGCCCCTGTTCCTGGCAGGCTGGCTGGCCATAAGGCGGGGTGGGGCCTGAGGATAATGGCAGCAGAAGGGAGAGGAGGCCGACAGCTGGCGAATTCTGCCCCAATATGTTTCCATGAAAGAGGCGAGGAAATTTCAGAAGACGCGATGCCCGATCGACACGCTCGGCGGCAAAAGGGAAGATTAAAAATAAAATTGGTTAACATCTTGCCTGTTTCACCCCACGATGCACATTTCAGCACACAGAGGAAGGGAGGTGCTGGAGAAGGAATGAACTGAATGCAGAAAAAAAACACACAAAAAAATCCCTGCAGTTAATTGGAGGAAGTCGTGTCGCCTCCTGAAGCTCACTCAGCTCACACAGATGCGGCCCGCAGTCCTTTAAGCCACTTTGCATCATTTCTTTCTCTCTCCTCACTGCATGCATGTCCTGTTTTCCCATCCTAAGCATATTGTGAATCTGAAATGCAAATCACTTCCTCCTCTTCTTTTTTTTCCTACCTCCAATCACCGTGCCTCTAATGAGGTGTAAAATATGTGCATTAATGACAGAAAAGTTATTTAGATCTGGGGGAGAGTTAATTGGTTTTAATCAGGGCCTACATCCATCTGGTTATGAGAGACAACAAACTACTTCATCCTGATGCCTCATTAGTCGCTGCGATGAAGGAAGAGCTCGTATTTTACTTGCTTACCTCACAAAATGTAATCAGGATTATGAAGCTTAGAACGTGTGCTGTTTACCCTCATAAAGGAAAGAAGAGATTGAGATTATGATGAAAACATGACAGTTTCTGCAGCCCTCAGATAGATCTAAAACCCCAAATATTCGTATTTAGAGTGATCACTTTAGTGGAGTTCGACCAAAAGTACAGATTATAAAAATGGAGCAAAGGTGAAGTGATTTTTTTATTCTACTACCAGCTACATATTGTTAAATTCTTCAGGTAGTGTTCAAAAAGTGTTTGGTCATCTCTCGTTTCTTCATATTTCTCTAATCTTTTCAAAATGGTTTCCATCAGCAGTTTAAAAAAAAAAATCTAACAAATTTTTCTTTTCTTTTCCAATCATTTCAGATATATTGCTTTTAAATGTTTGTAGTAAATGGTGCATTTGTGACACTAAAATACCTGTTTCTTTTGTGAGATTTATTGATAATATTATTATCAGTACTGGATTAATACTAGTGTGGTAAGATCAACAATTTAGTTTCAGATTCCCTCTTGAAATTTGTATCATAGTTTCAAACTACTTAAGATGTTTTTATTTGCTCTCAAATGACTTTTTTAAATTTTATGTAGGAAATAATGCAGGTGTTTATTTTCCTTTTCTATTTTTTTTATTCATAATGTTGATGTTATTCAAAAAGTATCGATATCGATATCAGTATCAGTATTGGTGATACTGGCCCTGTGTTTACTTGGTGTCAGATCAATATAGAAATATGCAGCATTGCATATTTAAAATCCAAATTAAATACATTAAAGTTTGATTAAGATGAAAGATTATGGATCCTTTTAAATACAAAAACTGGAAAATTGTGTTAAGTACAAAAAAAAGTGGAAAGGGTTAAATGTTTGACTTTTAGTTGTGCTTAAGATTTATTGGAAAACATCTTGAAATAAAGAAAGTTTAAATCTATAAATTATGGAAATTTTATTTGATCCTGTCCTTTTTTAAGAATCCAAGGTTTTCTAAGTTGAACACGCTGTCACAAAGCCTCCATAGGTCTCCATCTGTCTTTCCTTACTGATGAAAGCTGGTTACATAAGTTTAAAAACGGACCTTAATTACGCCTCTGGGGAAACATACATTTCCTTTCATCATCCTGGAGAGCCTTCGTTGGAGGGGAAGCTTCCATCCAAAGGGGAAGCAGTCGGCTATCTGCTGTCAGTCTTCATCCGCTAAGCATGAAGATGCTCTCGCCATCTGTTGGCGGTGCGGCCATGTCCAAAGGACCGTGTTTCTGAGCCTCCGAACAGGCCAAGAACCGAAATGTGTGAAATGCAGGCCTGCTAAAGCTGAAGTGTTGATAAGAGGCTTGAAAACACGCTATGTGCGACTTACACCACGAAAACTAGGAGTTCACTGGGGATTCAGCCAAGATATGCAAGCAAAATATACACCTTTAAGTTTTTAAATGAAACCTCAAATAACTTGTTTTTTTTACACAAAACCCATTACATATTCTAAGGAATTTAGTATAACAGAAAAGAAGGGAATTCATAACATCTGTCTCTTCACTTATTAGCATTAGCAGAGTGACACCGTCATTGTTTATGATTCATATTGTGCGTTGTGAACCAAGGACAGCCGTGCTAACGACTATCGCTCCTGCACATGTTGGACGTTTCCTACCAACTGAGCCATTCAGCGTCCTAACAGTATTCTAAAATCTGTTTTCTTTTTAGGCAGATCTGTGAAGACACCGTTGCAGTAATCAATGCGACTAAAGATAAAAACATGGTTGAGTTTCTGTTGATCTTTCTGGAACATTATGTTCTTCAGGTGATAGAAGGCTGACTTTGCAACTGTCTTTATGTGACTGTGAAGGTTCAGGTCTGAGTCCATCACCACATCCAGATGTCAGGCCTGATCGCTGAGGCTGTGCACTATTAATAATAATCTAATAAAACTCCACCCTCCTCTTTTTGACAAAGATTTGCTATAAAAATCCAAATAGACTTCAGTTAAACAAAAACATGCACAAAAAAAAGAGAAAAATCAAAGAAGAAAGAAAGAGCAGTTACAGGCCTTCTGTTTATCGTCCAAGAGATTTAGTTTGATTAGAGAAGCAGATAGATCTTAATTACAGACATCAGCATAGTTGCAGGCTTGTGTGGAAGGAAGAAAAGTTGTGCAATTTAGAGATTTGCAGGATGCAACAATTAAATCAGCAACCGTGATGGAAATTGCTGCAGTTATAATTGAGAAGACCTTAGCATATTTAACTAAATTAAGCGGCGAGATGGAGTCCATATTTACAGCTTTGTTTACTGACTAATTTGCAGTTCACCTTCATGTATGGAGTCAAAAAAAAAAATCGCCTCTCGCAGTGTTTACGTTCAGTTTCTGTGTCCGTCCTCATTCATCGTGATTGGCATGTTTGAATCTACGATCCAAACTAAGCAGAAATTGTACATCCAGGAAATGATGCGGGGTGATCATTATCGGCCAGTGAACTTTGGCGCCTAATCATGAAAACAGTATGCGAGCGGAGCAGGTAATTATCTTTGGATTGTCTGTAAGTATACATGTGTCTTTGCAAAACGAGTGTAAAAGCAGAGCTCATGCTAATCATCTCAGACCGCTGTGTGTGTGTGGGTTTTTTTAAAATGGCCAAAATAATCACATCTACAATTATGACTTCAGGATAGGTGGGAATTTAATCTGGGATTTCCATAGTGCGATTTCAAATTGCGTATTTGCATAGGAAAGGTCAGACAATTAACTCAAATGTGAAGCTAATTTTTTATGCTTTGTCAACTATCACTGGAATAAATAAATAATAAAAAAGCAAAAATGAACAGAATAAAAATGTATTTAAAAGAATAAAACTAACAAAAACAGTAACTTGGAACTGACTGAATTTATTCACAGCTATTTGTAAAACGGGTTTTTGCTTATATTATATTAGATTCTTCATATGAACATATCAGAAAACAAATTAGCTACCATACAAATTAGCAACATTAGGAATAATTGGTTATAGAAGTAAATACAATTTAATTTCACAATCTAACATATGCTGATTTACCCTGGATAAAGATTTTGACACAAATTAAGTAGTTAGTAAACTGATTTAGAAAGAAAATTAACAAATCTGACAGGAAAACTGCAGAAGCTGAAATCTCACCTAAGATCACTTTATATGTCTTTGTGTCAATCTGTTTCTTCCTACTTTAAGGCAATTTCAAGGACAAAATGACAGATTATGTAGTGTTAGGTGAGTTATAGTATTTTTTCTTCTTAAGGTGGATTTATGGGGTATGTCTGTCTTGATGCTGGGAGCAGACGGCTGCTGCTTAGGTACATGGCAGACACTGATCCTTTAAATTATATTCACATTCTTCTAAGTTTACAACATTTTAACAAGTTTACAAGAAAAGAAAACAAGTTGACAAACTAAAAATATATTTTTTAATTAAAGCTAATAATAAGACCCCCCACAAACATCTGTACAAGTTTTGTTATTCACCATTCAGCTAAAAATTTGGCTCAAAATTTAAATCTGAATTTCTGCCACAAGCAGTTATTTAAAGACGAGTTATGGGAAGACTAGGCTCACAAAAAGGTGCTTTTAAATCCCTCCAGTGTGTGCCGGTCAGTCAGGTGTCCAAACTTCTGCCTTGATATTTATTCCTTCAGATTTCCTGTTCCTCCTTTTATCGCATACATTTTTCTGTGGAAGAGCTAAAATTTCAAATCATTTTTAACTACTGTCGTTTTAGGTGAAAATTATGTGTTAAACTCAGATCTTTACTTCTTTACTGATCTTTCACTTCAGACATGAAAGTAAAAAATGAAATGATGAGAAGTCCAACTTTAACCTGTCAGAATTTAGTAAAATATAAGGTTCCATCATAAATTTATATGAATTTCATTAGAAATTTCTTGTTTTGGCTTTTTGTTTTACATTAGGTACACTCACTAAATTGGCTGTGTTTCAATGCCATTGTCTGTAGCATCTACTGTATAATTGTATTAAATTAATAAATTAACAGACATTAAGCACATTAAAATAAAAACCAAAATTATTCTATTACGTTTTGTCTTGTGTTTTAGTTCGACTCGACTTTAATAAGCCATTTCTGAAAATGCTAACGAGCGACGCCACGGCACATCTGGATCACACGGAAGGCCTCCGCTCAAACAGCATAAATGTTCCCTTGAAACAGCAGTGCATCATGGGAATAGACATGCTCCAAAAGGTTGATGTGGAGGATCCAGGCAAACACTCAGAGCAACAAGGCTGCAAACTCACTGGGGATTTTTACATCTGTCCGGCCTCATTGCTATGCACAGAGCCCCGAGTCCAATATCTCTGCCTCCACCTACGGGGCACAGCGTGCTGGTTATGATAGCGCCCTGACAGATTCCCGCCTAAAACAGTGAGAAAGAGGCCTGCCAGCAACAGCTGTCCTTTAGCATCGGATATGTTGAGCTCCCTTTGGACAGAGACTGAACAGGAATGAGTCAACAGCGCTTTGCCCTGCAGTGCTCGCTAACATCTTGTTACTTTCTGAGCTCCAAAGCACTTCTCTTTTATACTTTAGGTTTAGCAAAACAGTTGGAATATGTGTGGGTTTTTAAAAAAATTTTTATGCCATCCAACGCTTGGAAAAAAACTAAACACTGAGTCAAAACTGCTGCTGAACCAGAGCGCTGCGCTAGCAGGCGGCTATGCAAATGAGGTCAGAGGAGAGGAAAGCAAACAAATCTGTTAATTGATACCTCCTGTCAGTGGAGGGCCTGTGGGATTACCTGCTAGAAGTGAAGTGTCATCGTCAGAGAGCTGGGACACACCGCAAGAGTTTAAAGTGCAGCTAATGGGGCCATCAGCAGCCATCCTTCACAGGCTAATGGCGGCCATTTTGCGGCGCCCACGTCGTCGAGGACCAGGTATTCACGGTGACCCGAGCGACCCGCTGCGACTCCCGTGTACAAGTGTACGGGTAAGTTCAATAGCCTCTCCAGAAAAAAGCCGTCAGCCGCAAGAAGACACTAATTAAGGTAACACGGTCAGCTAAGTCCCACAAGTGCTGCACACCGTTGGAGTGTATACTGAACCTTGTCATGTAGGTCACTTTGGAGCTTTTTGCAAAGCTATGCATATTAATGTTCCTCATCCACAGCAGGCACTGCCTCGTTGCTTATAGGGAGGGCGTTGGGGTTGTTTACAAAATGTGGGGTTGTTTTCTGAAACATATGCAATGCAAATGAGTCTAAGGCTGGCTGCAGTCAGCGCAGTCCCTCAGGAAGTGCTGAACCATAAGAAACATACGAGGAAAGTTAAAGAAATGACTCTAAGTAGTAACCCAGGGGTCAAGCCCCTTATATTTAATATCTACATCCTTCATCCTCCGAAAATGAATAAGATCAGTTCTACTGGTTCTGCTCTGCATCCCCAGAACCAACATGGAGCAGCATTCAGCTTCTATGCACCACAAATCTAGAATGAAACCCTCCTGTGCAGAGTTGCTTTTGACACAATAAATTAAAGACTAACTGACATTTTCATGTGTAATGATGACACTTGACAAAACGTAATGCTTCAATTGTTTACTGTATGTTCTATGACTTTGTATTTTTATTTTTATGTGAAGCACTCTGAACTTAAATGTGCTATATACATTTAAGCGACATGCACCTCAATGAATGGATGTGCCATAGCTTCCTCCAGCTAAACAGAAGCAAAACTGAAGTTATCATCTTTAGCCCCAAAGAGGAATGATCAAGAGTCAGCGCTCAGCTTCAAACTTAAGATCAGGCCCGAAACCTGGCTGTAGCGACAGACCTGAACATTCAGAGTCACATAAAGACAGTTACAAAGTCGGCCTTCGATCAACTGGAGAACATTTCCAGGATTAAAGGACTAATTTTCCAGCAAAATCTTAAGAAATTCATCCATGCGTTTCTCTTTAGTCAGATTAATTATTGCAGTAGAGTCACTAAAACCAGAGGGATAAATCACATCACTGACGCATTCAGCTGGTTTCGCCTTCAGCACTATTTTCCCCTGACTTAAAGGGTCATGAACCTTTATTTTTCTCCTGACCGTGAGGTGTTTCAGTTGGTTCCAGCTGGAAGGAAGGAAAAATGCTGATTCTACTTCTATGAACGGTTGACATCTTTATGAGAATCTAATGACCTCCTGTCCAATTAGTTTCCCCTTATGCAGTCTAGAATAAAATAATCCAACACTGTAATCCGAGTCAGGTGAAAAACCAACCATAAACATGCATATAGCTGCATGTGCCACAGGACCACCGATTCAATCCAGAGTGGTGTTTTGCTTTTACTCTGATCTCTTATAGTTCAGAGACACGCGTATGATGTCGATCTTCAGCTGAGCCTCACAAATCGTCTGCCGCCGCGTCAGTCATGGCTTGTTTACAGAAATCCAGCATCCTTTCATTCTCGCTTGGCTGCCTCACCGCAAAAAGAAAAGAAGTCGGTAGGGGATGTGTGATGTACATCATCGGTAATCAGATAAGTTGGGTACCATCCTCCTGCTTTCTCTCCGAAACAACATGTCCACTGAACTGAAAGCCAGAGTGCAACTGTCACATTAGCAGCCAGAGTTCCTCACTTCGCTGCGTGCCTCGCAAACAAACCCCGAAAGATGTTCTGCATCGCAGACAGACGCACGGCTCTTTCAGGCGAGTCGCCGGAAAGACCCGCCGCCCTCTCCTCTCTGTTGTGAGCTGAAATCTTTTCATTAAAATAAAAAAAAGGGTCTGAAAGTGCTAATTGTTTGGTCAACAGCCGATGAGTCAATTATTTTACCTTCTCTTTAATTTGAACATGAAACGTTCCCTCTGATGACGACCACCTGCATTGTTGCATCATATTGCTGCAGCTCTAATGAGGTGTTTCATATTCAGAGAAAAACTAACCTTACTGCTGTTTGTCACTTTTTATAATGAGCGATGGCCTCGTTAGGTTTTCCTGTAGATCATGATGGAGTCGTAAGAGACCCATCGCTCTGTTCTCCTGTGGAGGCGAAACTAGGAGGGTATATTTACCACTTCATGGGTTTTTGCTCTGCTAAAGTTGTACAATTACTTTTGATTCCCCAGGCTCTAAGAGAGGAGAAATTTAGTGGAAATAGCCAATTATGGAGGGGGTTTAATAAAATGCTGCAACAAAAAAATTAATAAATACATTATATTCAGTTTCTGTGATGTATGGAAATGTCATTAGGCCAAACGGAAACGGTTTGAGATAATGAATCGTGTGGTTAAGGTCAAGGAAATAGTTCACAATCAATTAATTTTGCATTTCTGTGTTTTGTTTTTGTTTTGTTAGTCATCACTAATGATACAAACCCAGCAATCAAAATCTGAATAAAGGGTTTGACACAATCTCTTCCTTTCCTGTGAGGAATCCCAGCTGCAACTCCAAAATCGTTCCTTCGGAAGTTAAAAAAAAAAGAAAAAAAGAAATCCACTCAGCCGGTGCGGCTCCTGCCAAAAACTCTGCTCATCCAAAGTCATTTGCAGCAAAGTCCATTATCATCATCACTTGTGGCGATGAATTCCCTATGATGGTGGCAGGCCCGCAGCAGCCTCCACTCTTAATGACATTCTGCTCTTGTTGGCAGCCACTCCCAGTCAGATGGCTCATTCCCAACAGCCAGCGTGTCAGACGGGAGCGCGCACAACGCCGGACAGAGGGGGAACGACGACAGGCACACCTGATTTAAGGACAGGCCAGTCAGCATGTTGGTTTTACTGGTTTTTTATTTTAAAGTCTGCCTTAAAAGTTGTTACTGGGGATACTCAGAGTTGCTCCCAGTTTTCCCAGTATGAAATTTGACTTTGGTTGATTTTTCCGACCAGAATGTTGGGATTTTGCAGTTCAGAGTACAACTGGAATGCAGCTTAAGTGTTGGCACTTCTTGCAACTTTTGCCAAATTGCTAAATACTTCATGAAGAGATTGCTGAACTGCAGAACACCTTTAGTGCCAGACTGCTGCATCCTTGGTGCACAAAGTAAATTATGGCAGATCCTTCCTCCCAGCAGCTCTTAGACAAGAAAATATAAGTGTTTACATTCCTCCTGGTATTTGCAGTTTTTCCTCATTTAAAATAACATTTCTGCTGTTTGCAGTTTTTATGCACCACAAATCTGGAACAAATTTCCGGAAAATTGTAAAACGGCCGAAACACTGAGTTCCTATAAAGCTAGACTGAAAACCCGCCTGTTCAGAGTTGCTTTTGAACCATAATAAATGAAACACTAACCAACATTTTGATATGTGATGACGCAACTTGGAAAAATGTAATGTTTCAATTGTTGATGTTTGTATTTTCATTATGTAAAGCACTTGGAACTGCCTTATTGCTGAAATGTTATACAAATTAAACTTTATTGTAAATATGTTATTTTTAATGTCTAAATACATATACAAGTTTAAAAAAAAAACATGCTACACAGGTGCATATTGCTTTTAATTGCACTTTTAAGAACTGCATAGCATTTTATGTTGTAATTTTGCCTCCATTTTTAATTCCACATGCTTCGATTCTTGTCACTATTACACCAGATTTTCCTCTCATTTTGGGGCAATAAAGGATATTTCTATTTTATTCTAAATCAGAAATATACTAAAGCACATCATGTTCAAGTAAAACATTCCCTGCATGTCTCCGCTGTGTAAAGCCTGACTTTAGAGCTGAAGGTGACTGGAAGCCCGAGCTCGTCAGGGGATTTGTGAACGAGCGGCCTGGCAGGGAGCTGCTCTCTGCTGCTGACAACTGGTGATGGTGACCAGGTGGGATATGTTATCCTAACAGTCTGGAACTCTTGTGAATTATTTGCTGATAGATATAAACAGCTGTTATTGTTGGTAATGGAAAGCAATTAGAAACATCTGCATATTTGGCTGTGAGCGATGCCTCAGGATGGCTCCCAGGTGCCGCTGGGAAATAATTACATCATCGGGGCCGAGGCGGCGGCGCCGCTGCTGAGCTGTGAAGAACGCCGAAAATTAGTCGGAAAAAAAAAACGCAGATATTTGGATTAACCAGAACTAGAAAAAGCTGCAAGCTCATTATATTACAGCCAATGTTGCATTCAATGTCATCCTCTCACTGTTTGCAATTCTGCAGTTTTTTAAAATAGAAATAGCTAAAAGTAGAGCCGCTTTATTTGCTCAACAAACCAACTGATGCTTTATAAAGTGTGTTAAATTAAACAGAACTAAGACATTTTTACCAGGGTTTATACACTTCTCCCACAGTAAAAATTAAGCCGATTTTAAACATTTTTTACATAAGTTTAGAAAAAATTCCAGCACTACACTTTCAAAAATCCAACTTCTGAGGCGTTCCAGTTCATTTTTCCAACCAGGAAGTTGGAATTTCCCAGTTCCAAATACAACTGGAACGCAGCGTAAGTGTCAGCACTGCTTGTTTCAGCCATTCTTTACGTCTGGTTTCTTCTGGAGCAGAATTATGATTTATGTCTCACATAGAAGTTGGATAAAAACATGACTGTTCGGACCGCCTCATAAAACTACCAGATACATATCTGATTTGGTTCCACATATGGAAGTGACAAGCCTGATTCTTTTAGGGTGAAAAGATCAGAATTGGGTCGTTTTGACTGACATCAAAAAGTCAGATATGAGGAAAAAAACAAGAACAAAATTGGATTTAGGTCGAATTTGCCTACTGTGTTAACATAGCATAAACATAGCCTGTTTAATTCCTTGATATTGATGAGGTCTAGGTGTGGCTCATCAAATTTAAGCAAATAATTAGTTAATTTATGATTTATTTGAATTATCTTGTTGATAAAATGTGCCATATAAATAAACTTTATTTACTTGTAAGCCTGAAAAGACCCTTCTGCAGAAAGGTAAGACATATTTAACCACTAAGCACCATCTACCTCCTTCTTTTAACATTTTAATAAAAAAAAAAATGCAGATTTTAAATCAACTTGTTTGGTACAGTTTTAAAAAGCACAACCAGGAAGATTAGAAATAATTTTGTGTCGAATGCCTCAGTCAGTTGCACCAGAACAACCTAGAAATTAATATTTAAACTGCATATAATTTAAAACCAGCTGTTTCATTGTATCATTTTATAATAAAGTGTCAAACCAACAGGTATGAAGCAACAGAACTGATTTAAATGTCTCCGCATCAAAACCTTTTAAAAGTTTTCCATCTCAGACATGAGGATCTACTCTGAACAACTTTCCTCTTGCCAAATTTCTAAAACTCAAACTGCTCTGGACAGACGTACAGGGACACAGACACTCTTATAAACACATACACCCACAGATGAAGACAGCGGACATTTGTTAGGGTGATAATTTATTCCATTTTCCCAGCGACATAAAAGATCTGTCTCTCTCACTCTGATGTTTGACTTCATCTGAAATCTGTCTCAAAGTCTTAAAAGTGAAACTCTCTCAATCCAACCAACGCCTGACATTTAAAGTCGGCTTTTTGTTGCTCAAAGTGATTTTTATGCAACAGAAAACAAAAACTTTCATAAACTGTTGGATTTTGAGTTCAGTTTCATATTTTTGGTTCCGTTGCCGCCTTCTATCTATATTTAGCTCAGGATTTGAACCAGGAACCTTCTTGCTGCAAGGCAACAGTCGGCACGATTACATGGACATAAGTAATCGGAACAAATCGCCTTAAAAAAAGCATTATGTAAATTAATGTCATGATTAATTTGTGCTCATTTGTGGAGAAAAATAAAATTTATCACAATAATAACAGTTTTAGTAGTTTTTAAACATTAATTGGAATTTGTTGTGACAACGATGAATCAAAATCTTATGAGTTTATCACAAGAAATGATAAATGCAAACCTTTATGTTTACATTAGATTTTCTTTTTTAAATCCAAATCCATTTCAATCCAATCAAGGAATTTGTAACCATAGTTACTGCTGCCAACTGCGCCACCCTGAGATCCCACCAAAACATGACTTATGAATTATACTTTTCACCAAAATGACAGGATAATATGATAACTGGTTACAGACCAGATTTATTACAAGTCACTCAATATATTCTTTTAAAAAACAGGTGTTCTTTAATAATTTTTTTAATTATTTCACCTCCAGAGGAAAAATTTTCTGATATGCAGATCCTCAGAGGCACCGATTTCCTGCACCAACAACTCTCTTCTCTTTAAGCAATCCTTGAACACCACCTCCCCCCTCTAATGTGCAACACCTCTGAATTTACTCCTGCTAAAGCATGACATCAACATAGCGCCCCCCACTGAGCGCGCTCATCGACTGTAAATACCAGCAGTCTGTGCCGCTGCGCTCCAACGATCGGTCCAGAAGAGCGGCGCGTGTCCAGAGGAGGCAGCTTTGGCCCGAATGTTAAAGAGGATGTCCTGAAAGCAGAAGGTCACCTGCCTGATTGGCTTGGCGGGAAAGGAGTCCCGACTCCGTGTCCTTGAGCAAAACAACAGGGTGTCATGCTTATTCCTGGATTCCCTTTAATCAAGGCTGTTTAGAGCTGCTATTGATTCATAATAAATGGATCATTGATCAATATATCTGATGTGTATTTGCTTGATGACTTTGATGATGGCATTTGATAGTTATTGCTCGTTTCATAACTGTTTAGTATATTGTGTCTTTACGGCAGAAAGCACTTTGAACTATGTTGTTACTAAAATGTGCTTTACATATAGACTTGACTTGAAGGGAAAGTCAAACAGATGAATGAAAGGAAGACAAATATCTGGACAAACGGATGGACTCATGGATGAAACTGCAGCAGCTCCAAACTCTTGCATTTCGTCTTCTGGTGATAAAAACCTTCACTAATGAAACGCCACAGGTTAAATATCATTTACAATTTCACCAAAGAACATAAATTCATAGAAAACTAGAGGATATAAGTTATAGTTTCTGCTTAAATTGAGGCAATACTGCAAACATGATTTGGATACATCCACAAGCAGGCAGTCTAGCCACAGAGTAAAAGTAGAAGATATTCCATCAGCCTGATTCAGATCCACACAAAAACACCACAGCAAAAACAGATGGGGCAGAATGGATCTTTTTCTGCAGACAGGAGCAGCTCCAACACAGAACATTATGCTTGTGCCTTTGTCTCATTGGGCCCGTAATCCCTCGGGCAACAAACAGAAAACAGCCGTCAGGTCGGATGAACCTGCGCGCCGTGAGCCGCGGCTGCTGCGGCGGGATACGCTGATGCTGGCTGGCGTACCTGTCAGGGAAAGCTGCAAGCGCGGTTCAAAAACGAGGTGGCTGGTGTCACACGAGTCTGCAGAGGGACTCTGACAAATCTGAGCACAGCGGAGAAGCACACCGTGAGGCTCTGTCAGCACTTTATTCTGCTTTCCCTGCTCTGCAGGCCATGTTCTCATCTTATGTCAGCTGTATCTATGAAATACGGTTTTCCTCCATGTTTTTAAACAAATTAATCCTGTTTGCTTTCTGCAGCTTCTAACAAACTGATGTTTTAGGTTTGATATCTTTTCTGTTCATGATAGTTTTATATTAATGACCAACTGAAGTGACTCTCTCTTGTCCATCAGTTACTGTTGAGAGAGAATAAAGCAGATTTGAAAAAAAAGGTTACATTTGTAAAAATGTGGCCTTTAGAGGGGCAGTATTATGTGTTTTCCATTTTATAGCATACGGTAATCAAGTATGCTCTATATGTATCAAATATGATAAAAGAAATTTGACTTTGTAATTTAATGACTTGAAATCTCTTTAAAAACTTTTGCTCTTTCTGAAACTTTACATCATGTTATAAATTTATGACATAATGCAAAGCTAAAAAAATTTTGATTTTACACAACACAGCCCCTTTAAAATACCAAAACTGGAGTATTTTTGTCATTTAAAAAAATTAAATCAGATATGATCAATTACTCTGTACTTGAATTGTCTTTTCGTCAAATACTTTTTACTTTTACTTAAGTAAAAATGTGTTGGAATGTCTTACTTTGGGTTCTCCACCTCAGGGTATCACTGAGTGAAAATGAACCAATACAAACGGGCTTTCTTCAGCTGAACCAAACACAAAATATAACCTCATAAAAACAGCCCAGGCGAAGAAGCAACACATTTAAGTTGGAACTTATGCAGCTCAGTGTCCACGTGTTTCTGCATTTTCTTGAATTTAACCATTCCAGTTCAAAAAGCACAAAAAAAACGTCAGCTCTTCCAGCCTGTGGGACTGTTATAAAAATAGATCCCAGTCTCACCACCATGCTGGTGTTCGAACCTGTCAGGCTTTTGTGCAGCTTCCTGCTGCTGCTCTAAAGCCGTTTTACACGGTGAATACTCTGATATTACTCAGCCTGTTAAATCTGTTCAGTGTGTCCTCATGCCACAAGTCAAGTACATGACCAGAATTTTTTTTTAGTCTTTTCATTAAACTGATCCTGTGTACTGTGTAGATGAAAAACAATAATAATAATTGGTATGTGGAATCCTTCCTCCTCCCAGATGGTCCTTCAGCCTTTTAATATTGAAATCTGCTTTTGTGTTATTTAAAAAATTACAATAACCTTTCTGCTAATCCCCCGACTTACGAGCGAGTACACCTGGGTTTCCGTGATGTATGTACGTCCAAAATCCCCCAGCTCTAGATAACATATTAGGATTATAAATAGTTTAGATGAGCATATCTGTTTAATTTCATCCAGCCTCCCTCCCTGAGTCCAGGATTACAGAGAGGGGCTTTGGTTTGTGTGGAGCGCCGATACTGCAGCCTGCAGACAGAACATGTCTTTTTAGATTACTTAAGAGATAAAATGAATAGAACATCTGCTTATCTCACTGGTCTGGATGTGCCTCACAAAACAAGGAGTTTTGTCAAAAAAAAATACAGAATCAATACTTTAGGGGGATTTTATTTTATTTTTTAACTAAAATATATTTCCAGCTACGAGACAACAAAAAAAGACCCCAGCATTACAGTAAGGCATGCCTGATTGTTAGGCTTCTATTCCTCAGGCAAAAAGGCCAAAAAAAGAAATTGAAGTCACTCTTTAAATGGTCACAGAAAAAGGGACAAATGATCTACCATAGATGTGAGAAGAATTAAAAGTGAAGCCAACAGTGAAGCCTTCCTGGAGTGCCTAGAAGTTCAGGGTGTTCAGAGACAAGGTAAGGATGACCAGTACAGAACCGGACACATAAACTGAACCTTTGAAACTGCACCAAGAAATATCTGAAAACAGATCCCTCAAAGGTTTCATGACTGGTGAGATGAGGCTGACTCTTGACGCACCAGATGGATCAGTATCGGGCAGAAATCTGCACTGGTACGGAGAACTGCTATAATAAACAATATTCATAATTATTTCTCCGTTATATTTTATCCCTATCCTCAGGGTACTGATTCAGATTTTCCACCAGTGGTTGTAGAAATGCACTTCCTGCTTGTGTCTTTACAGCCTCTGTAATGATCGTTGCATGTTTCAGCATCTTGGCCAAACAGACTGTAGAGCGGAGGAGCTACGGATCGAACAGCAGATCTTCCCGTCGGAGGCTGACAACTCGTCCCAGTGAGATAAAATCTCCAACAGATAAGCGCTTCCTCAGACAGATGGCTCACAGAGACGCTCTCTGACAGACCCTCCAAAAGAAAACGGACTTTATTTCCTCAGAAATTAAACTCTGTAGAGCAGGGGTGACAAACTCCAGTCATCAAGGGCCAGTGTCCTGCAACTTTTAGCTGCACCACACCTGAATAGAATAATTAGGTCATTAGCAGGACTCTGGAGATCTTATCTACACAAGGAGGTAATTAAGCCATTTCAAAAACAACGTTCAGTCTGGTGGGGGCAAGTAAAGCCTGGTGTCCCACCAGGCTTACAGTAGACTCGAGAAAACAATGTATTGTATTGTTATTACCATATTTAATGGATTATAAGTCTAATGGCTTTTATAGTTTGGCTGTTTCTGCAAGTTGTTTTGTCCCTCTTTCGTGATGTTTTTTTTTTTTTTTTGACTGATTCAGTCATGAAGAAAGCTAATCTCTGGACTGAAAGGTAGGGCGCCAAAACTGCAGAAAAATCTAAGCAAGGTAGATGGTGACCCAATAGTTGGGTACATAAAGAACTTTCTTCTGGTGTTCTGACAATCTGTGCTCCTCGTCAAATTTCCCTACTGTAGCTCGTCTAGATAGACATGTCTGTCTGTCTGAGCTGCCTTTGGAAACAGCTGGAACATTTGTTGAATCCTATGAACGTTGAAGTTACATCTCCACGTCCTGCTAGTTGCCACAGAGATAAACAAATAATTTTGCAGCCAGGCTTTCATAGTGCAATTTCAACCGTTTCTCCATCACACTGGATTTACTGCATGCGTTTCCGCTCCGCCCAGCTGCAGAAATGCTAAATTATGTATCCACCAGATGACCACAACATCATTGATTTCTAGGCCAAACACCCCATCCCCTGTTGGTCACCATCCTCTACCGTCTTGCTTTGATTTTCTGTGTATTTCGTACCTTGTAAGCTGAGTAAATACCTCAGCACCTGCATGTGTTGGTGCCTTCACCTTGCCTCAGCAGATGGTCCTCACTCTTCGCTGCACACACACACTGGCACCTGGGACTCTGGGGAAATCCTTCAGTGGTTTTTTTTGTCACTCTCTCACAGACATGTTATAAACACGTATGCAAAGGCATGTCGTCAGGGCTTAGGGGGTTTTCTGATTCTTCTTTTGTCCCATGATGCAACATGGACTAGTTTGTTTGCCTTGAACGTCCGGTTTCTATGGGGAGGTGTGAATACGGACCAAAGAAACAGGACTCCGGTCCACCTGAAAACCTCAGTCTCTGTTCTGATGAAGTGAACTCTGGTACAATTTGAATGCATACGTCAATACAAGCAGACCAAAAGCAGGAAGTGGACTATAGTACAGGAAATTCTATGTAAATACAACCAAAGCAAATGTGCGAATCTAGCGCTAGCAAGAGAAATGGCTTGTGCTTTTATATCAAAAACAAAAGAGGAATCCTACAAATGGTAAAATCTGATGGCACTCCATTTTTGTTTACATTTGCATTTTGCGGAAGAGGAAGTTGCACTCATGTCTTCTTCGAAGGTTTTTGTGTCATTTCCTTCAGTACAAGCTTTTGTATTATTCATCAAAAGTTTAAACATATACAAAACGATTCTTCACAAAATAACACGGGCAGGCGCCATAAAGACATGCTGCTCTCTCTTCACACAGCATACAACAGAAAGCTAGCAGCTGAGCAAGGATCCATTTAGATGAGGAGGAGCTTCTGTGGAGCCTGATGTGAAAATATGCCTCCCAACCCCACGACTGTGTGGCTGCAGGAACAATGTACAGACAAAAAAACGCCTCGTGGCGACTAACTGATTTAATTAAAGACGCCCACAGTGTGAGTGGAGTTACTCATTTAACGATGAAATTAATGGCTGCTGTTTTCCACTCTGCGCGTCCACACCAGTTTCACCCCGTCTGGCCAGTATCCCCAAGCTGAATTACTGACTGGGAGTAACCACTTCATATGGATGCAGGCTTCACTTCTCATATCTGCTTTGTTAAAATGAGCGGCAGTGAATGTCTTTTGTTTTTGGCATTAATTAGGATCTGATGAACTGCTGAGTCGCTTTCAACAAAGCAAGTATAAAACAGCTTCTCTCTACTGGAAGGTAAGAGGGAGGGAAGACTTGTGAACATTAGGCTGTCAATGTTGTTGAAGCAACAGTAAAAAGTAGTGACATTTCAAAGTCATTTCAATAATAATACAAAAATTTAAGTTGAGAATCTAAATAGGTTTACATTGGAAATCCTTTTTTTTGTTGGAAAAAAAAAGACAGATATTACATAGTCATAAGATGGCATATTAGAAATTTCTGCCAAAACATTTTGAAATTGACCACAGAAATTTTTTCGAAAAACATTGGACATTTCTAGGTTTCAAAAGACAAAAATTTGTTTCCAAGTTTTCATAAATTCAGAAATTTCAATGTGTTTCTTTGAAATTTTCTGAGATTAATCACAAAATTTGATTGTTTTTTCTAGCAAATTTTTGACTTTTCAAACTCAGAAAATTCCATGTTTTTTCTGAAAAATATCAGAGTTTTTTGGAGGAAATCTACACCTCTTTTTCTACCTACAGTAGAATGGTACACTATTGTGGTCGGGAACTCTGATGCTAAGAACCTGAAATTCCCAAAACAAGACATAAGCTTTGAAATCATGTTTATGAAAATCACAAAAGGGACCAAAGACCGGCAGCGGCCCTACCTGAGTCTAATCCTCTACTTCCAGTTACTTGTTACTTCTACAAGTAGATGCTTTTGCTTGTCCTCTTCACCACAGTTGGCATTAAGTTGGTGTGTTATTTTTTATTTAATGTAATATTTTAGCTTTCATTCTCCACCTGACTCTAAGTCTTGTTGAATATCGGAGTCACGTCCCTCCCAGCTGTGGATTTACCCTTGGCCTGTCTGAAATATTTACACACAAAGTGATACAAAACTCCACTTAAGCACAGGTGTAATTTGTTTTCTAGCCTTTGGGGACATTAATGCAAATTTCCATAATGTTTATCCGAGAACTTAAATAAATGAGAAGGGATAAATCACACCCAGGTGTCTGGGGCTCTCAGACACCGTCAAGGAAACGAGGTGATTGATCACAGGGGGGAAAAAGGCGATGTGGCCTTATACGTCAAAGTTTAATCGTGTCGCAAAGAATCGCTCTCTCCTCACAGACAACGGAGTCAAAGATACTTTAAGGTCCAGACCTTCACTCCTGTCCTGCATCAATCACATCTGGGCGTTTTTAATTTCCGAACTTTTTGATCTGCGTGTTGCTGGAAACATTAGGGGTCAAGTTGTTTTTTTGACGCTTCCCTTAGCAGCTGGTTGAAATGCAGAACCCAATGTTTATGTTTCACAAAAGTTTTTGAGTCATGAAAGTTATTTGAAAGTATTTTCATTTACATAAGAGTTAAATAACACAATTTTATATGTACATTTCTCCTTCAAACAGAAACCCTTGTCCCTAAACCCAAAGTCAAACTGATTTTTCATCTTTTAAAGAAATTTAACTCAGCTCTCCCCTGTTGAGGACTTCTATAACGTTCAGGGGTGGAGACTGAAAGCTTCATGGAAGGTTTTTAAGTTACCAGGATCATCTTCTTCTCATAGACAGCAGAAATCCAGCAGCTACGCAAAGTCATGAAGCACCAAAGCAGACCCCAACTACTACGCCCTAAATCAAATGCCACAATCAACTCTGTTTCTGAAATGCATTTATTGTACAGCAGATGTACAAGATAAAATGCCTTAAAAAAGGTTCCATTTTTGTACCATCAGAACATTTTCCCAAAAGTCTTGTGTCTCATCAGTATGTCTTTTTGGCTCTCACTGTGGTTTGAATTGTCTTTGTAACTGTTTCCAAACTGATAGATTCAATGACTATTTCTTTGCTGTTCTTGTAATTCCTTAAGTCGGAGCATGACATGTTGCTTTTTGAGATCTCATAGCTTACTTCATATCAGAAAGTATTTTAAAAGCTTTTTTCACAGTTCTGGCAGTGATCAGGGATGATTGTGGCTAGCAAAACTGAACAAAAAGAAAGATCAATTACCTTGATCCAATGACAAACTGTGTTGCTAAAGTCAACACGAGTCAAAACAAAGACGATATCAGGCATGTTGTTGTTTTTTGTATTCCTACAACAGTTAAAAGAAAAAAAATCAATATGAAATTCTGACTAAAGTGTTTTCTCATCTGCCTTTACACATAGGAAAATGAGTCTCATCCAAAAGTTAATCCATGGGGTTTATGGATGCCGGACAAGAAGACCTGGCTCCTTCTTTAATTCATCCCAAAGGTGTTCAACAGAGTTTATGTCAGGACTCTGTGTAGATCAGTCAAAACTCGCTGCACCGTGTCTTTATGGACCTTTATTTGTCTACTGGTGCAAAGTCATACAGAAAGAGTAAGAGGCTTCCCCCAAACTGTTCTACGATCTCTGCACAGTACGTTTCTCAGCATCTGCTAACCCCACTCTGTGATTTTACATGTCCTACTTAAAACCCACTCTGTCAAATGTCCGGAGAACGGCCACTTGGATTTACACCAGACCTCTTTCATCCACTGTGTCTGTTTCTGTGACTTCACTCACTTTGTTTTTCTTAAGAAAAGATTTTTGGGTTTTAAAATCAAATCCTTCTGTGTTTTACAATATGGTAAAATGCATGCAAACGTAAACAAGCAAGATGATAATCCAGCAATGACCTTAATTCTTTTGAGCGTAAAATATCAGAAAAGATGACATGCAGTTTTTCTTCCCTTTCCTCTTTTTTGTAGCAGATGTGCAGCTTTAAAATCTCTCCAAGTTTCCATCTCACCAGCACAGATTGTTGCATGTAGCCTTCCCCTGTAAGTTAACATTAAACCATGATCTTCATTGACTTTTAACCTCCTGAAAGCCTGTCATTAAAAGGTTTTAAATCTGTTCCATGAAATCTCTATCCAATGTGGTCTGTAGATTGGATTTCCTAGTTCTTTGTGGATCCAATCCTGATCATTATTGATGCTGTCTGACAGTACCACCATGATAAAATGTAATCTAAATGTGGGAATATATTTTGTAGGTTTTTATCTAGCCTAACATATGTAGAAACTCAGTCAAAAAAATAGAATGTCAGTCCATAAACAAATGACTTTTTGGTAGATATATGAATGGATAACTTTAAATTGAATTAAAATAAGAAACACAAACTCAAAAGACTGGCTTTAGATGCTGTTAAATGCAGAAATTAGCTTTCAGTGCTAATAGTAGCTAGCATTGTCTGGAATCCCACTGGATTTCAAACTTAGCTGAAAAAAGCTGAAGTTGGATGTAACGTCATTCCCAGATTCAAGTTCTAACTTCAGAGGGAAACTGAGCAAAACTTAAAGTGCAGACAACACTTTTCATGTCATCAATGCCTCCTAAACCTATTTAATGTCCAGACTGCAGCAGTTAGCGGCAGAAATGACTCAACCGAAACACTAAAATCTGAGTTTTACACTATTTTCATCTTAAACTCTATTTTCGTTACATTTTGTGAAGGAAGAAGTTGCGCTCAGTCTTTTTTTTTTTTTAGAGGTTTTTCTGTCGCTTCCTTCAGTAGTTCTTGGTGGGGAACAAGTTTTTCAAAAACATTTGTTCTTTTGACAGTGCAGTGTTAAAAAGAAACAGTTGCTAAAAATGTAACAAATGTTGCCAATTTGGTCCCTAGTCGAACCAAATCTACAGGACAATTAGGTGTGAAAAACCCTTAAAGACTGGTCTAGACATCTGTGTCAAAGCTCTGCTGATCCCCCTCATGGTGATGATGCTGCAGTTTGGGGGCCAACAGATTAAAACACTTAATCTACTGACCCATAAGTAAAAGGATGTCTGAGCTCATGATCTCTTCCTCTTGTAGAAAGTGAAACCTGCTTTGCTGAATTTTAAGCCTCAGCAGACAATGGAGAGGATCGGTTCAACAGCATTTCTTGATAAGCAGGTGGGAGGTCGCAGAGGAAGAGGAGAAGCAGCAAAACACAAAAAGTAGGATTCAGATGACGTAGAAATAAAGATGGATTCCTGACCCTGGTCATTTAATCCCTTTAAGTCCAAGCCTTGTGATCGATGAAGCATAACTGAGAGAAACCCCACTGTGTTGAAGCAGCTTTGCATTTCCACATTTCTCTAAACCAACAGAGATAACGACAGAGTACTGAGAGAAATACACAGCTAATTTTCAAGAAAAAGTGTGAATATTCTCATGTCAAAGAGTCATAACTTAGCAAATTAGCATAATTAAGGGCATACATTTACATTACTAGGATCTGTCAAAAAAGTCAGACATCTGTGACCAAAAAAGCCAGAAGTCCTGAGTTTAGGAGCTCTTTTCCTGCTTCAGAACAACTTCTCCAGGCTACCGCCATGTTGCAGCTTCTTTCTCGCCATTTTAGGCATTTTGTTCAGATCATGCTTGAAGCGTTTGTGGCAAAACTGCACCAGAAAATCATTCTAAAACAGAGAAAGAGCCCAGATGCACCACGTACACATCGAAATATATGATGTTTTGCATCTTGTAAATTTACCACTGTAATCTTAGAGGACTTCTGGTGTTTTTGTCGCAAATGTTTTCATGCCAATTTCAGACTTTACAAAGTCAGAATATATTAGTTTTCAGATCATGAATGTATGCCAAATTATCACTTCTTTTCTTGAAAATGTAGAACTTTTTGACCTTGGAGAATATCCATATATGTCTCTTGTAAATACATGAAATTAATTTAGAAATTTCAAAGTTTTGAGCAACAATGTGCCAAATATTGAAAATGCACAGGAATGTATGAATGTAGAATGAAGTATGGACTATGGCGGAGACGTAGCTATTACAATAATACCAGTATATTCTCACTAAAATGTACCCTGTATTGAACTAATTAATCAAAAATAAGTGATAATTCAAAACTGAGCAAGTAGATTCCTGCTGAATGCATCAAGCAGCCACTATTCTGATCTGATTTCCAGGTATTTATATGATTATTACAGCAGCATATTGACACACTTTAAATGAGAATGTTTACAGATGGCTTATCCTAAAATTTTACTCAAATAAAATACATACATTACTCAGAGAACATTCCTGTGGATCTAGAGCAGAAATGATGCGAATAAAATGATCCGGGTCGGGGTTAAGCTCATTTTGAGACAGATTCGTCTTGTGGATTATTCTTCCTTTAAGGCGGGATGGACAGATGATATTGAATCATAGAAATAAACAAACAAGTGATTCAGGGTAGCGTGGTGGGATTCAGGGTGTGAGGAGTGTGTGGGGGTGTGTTTATGTTCTGTTATCCTGCTTTATTAATTAAGATTTTGTGCACAAAAAAGGAATTTTAATTTTTTGTTTTTAAACCAAGACCTGGTCTTATAGTCTACATACTCTTAAATGTTTGTTTAATATTTAAAGATTGATGAAAAAATAAGAACTAGTTTATGTTGAAGCCTTGAACTGCATTTGAAATGCTTAGAAATGTGAGCCATAGGTGATAAAAAAATAGCTGTATTGATCCCAATATTGAATTGAATATTGGTCACAATGTGCCCGAACCGTAACGGCAGTTCTATTACGGTTTAACAACGCTATAAGAGTGTTTTTACATTAAAATCCTCTCGTATCTGGACTCCAGAGCGTCTTTAACACTTTAACAAGTCCCTTATGGTTCAGGAGGAGCAAAAATGAGCCTGAGATGTTAAATTTAGCCTTAAATAAACTGTTAATACACCAGAAATGTACCATTTCCTCTGATTACTGTGATGGAAAATGGATTTTAACAGCAGCAGTCAATGTGACTGAAGAGGGAGCTTTGTCATCACATTACAGCAGCAGCAGGTAAACCAGAGCCTATCAGGTAATAACCGCCGTCTCCCTCTACCGCCTGACTCTGATGTATCTCCAATGTCATCAATGGGTGGAGCTCGTTTCGACTTTATGTTGGAGTAAGAGGGGAAAGAGGCACATTTCATTTGCTGCTGTAATGACATAAACATCAATCTGTCTGAACTGCTGCTTAAATGACTGTGTAACCTTTACAGCACTGTTAAGGAAAGATGTATAATTTCTGAATAAAACATAAAAGATAGAGGCTGAGGTAGTAAAAACGGGAGTCTGAACTCGCCGTCTCTGGAGTCACTTTGTCAAAGACCCACTGATATTTCCTGCGTTTTAAGACTCGCATCAGGATAATCAGTGAATTCTCACAGATTTAAAGAAAAAAAATGCAGGGACAACAACAGATTGAGAGCCATAAAAAGTGGAATAAAGTCTTTATTACCCACCGACATTCCCTGCATAATGGAAATATTTTACAAGGCCGCCCATTTATAGACCCCTACCCACTATAAATTATATTATGCAAGAAACATCATGAGCGGTGGCGTTAACTACCCTGTATTAAACAGGTTTCCAGAGGGAAGAGTTCAGTCGCTGCATGTGGCCTGGAACAAGTTTAATGCCACGTTTTTTTATGATTTCCAGAGCATATGTCGGACTGGCCACAGACGATGGAGGTAGAGCGAGCAGCAGGGGCGAAGTCCGTTTAAAGGTGCATCTCCACAAATGAGAATGTAACCGAGAAGCTGATTTATTAATGCAGTTTAGAAACTAAAACTTATTATATAGATGCTTTTCAAGCATTTCTGTTCATGTTGTCAGTAATTCATAGAATAAAAGAACAATGTTCATTTCACTCAAAAATATACCTAAGTAAAATAAGAGAAACTGATCATTTTAAGTGGTTAAATTTTTTTCAGAGATGTATATCGCTTCTCTTTTTTAATTAAATTCGAATTTTGCCATAATATTTCCATTTACTGAGATTAACCAGTAACAGATCCAAGCAAAACAGTTTTGACCTTTGTGAAGGTCATGTTGGAAACCCGTGGCTGGGCGAGCCCTCGGCATGTGTGGGGATTTTTTTTTTTGGTGCGAGGTTTCAAAGTGAAAACGTGAAATTGTTTGGAAACATTTCGCCTTGCGGGCCCTTCACGGAGCAGAGCCGCACAGAGCTGAGCTCTGCAAGAACATCCGCCGCTTCCACCATAGCTGAGCATATGCCACTTTCTGTTTGAGCGAGGCCGTGTTTGTGCGTTGGCCTCTAACGCAGAGCTGCAAGGGCCGGTCAGGGACAGCAGCTGTGCGTCTCTGTGAGCATCACGGCACGCATGACCCGCCGAAAAACACAAGGTAAGCATAAACACAGCGACCACGCCAAGCAGCGCCCGTCTGCAGCTCATTAAACCCCCCACAAGTCGTCCACGTAGACGTTAAACTAGAGCAGAAACCCGTGGGTCAAAAGGTCAAACACAAGCAGTGGAACATACAGAAGAAAGGACGGGAGAGGCCTAATGAAGGGATGAAGGAAGGAGGGTAAGGAGGGCCAGGAGGATGCTGGTGCATCTGCCCGCAGCAACGGGTACTGACGGACATATTTCCCACAGCTCCGTGTCACGGCGGGATCATAGCACAAGATTACGAGGCGGATCAGCGTGATCGGCTGTCGCTGATTTCTCAGACATCTGTCGGTGAGGTGACACAAGCTGTGACAAGGATCGCCCGCCGCATACAATCTTGAGCGGCTTTCGAGCCGCTGTGGTCGAGGTTCCCTCTGCCTTCAAGACAAAGCAACTCGATGTGAAGATTTAGTGCTTTGATGCAGGAAGTAGAGAATGGTCAGATCTGTTTGTCCTATTTCCAGCCAGAGTTATACCAGAAGCTTGTTGATTATTTGATTTCTGTATAAAGTCCAACAACCTTTATAAATACTTTTGACCTAATGTTGATTAAAGCGGGGGGACGCCTGTGAACCAAATTTTATATAAGAAAATAATTAAGTAAAAATATTTCCGAACAGGTTTTATTCGAAGAATATAAGCTGACTGAAGCTGCGTCTCCAAAATGCTGCTGAAACAGGAAGAGTGAAGCATATTTTACATAAAACTCCTCTGATTAAGCTGGTGTAGATCCTCAGTCATGCATGACATGATAATCCTAAGTGCCTATAAAAAAAACCCCAACAGTACAGAGAAGACAAACTTTGGTTTCATCTTTCTAACACCTACCCTGCAGCGCTGGAACATGTGACTAAAACAACTCACATAGCATCGCTAGGCAAGCAACAACGACCCAAACATTGAGCTGAACAGAGGGTAAGGCCCCATTAGTCATTTTAACTGGCATATATGTGTGGTTCTGTTGAATATGTCTAAGCTTATCACTTCCAACCATTTTCAGAACAGAAGAAACCTTTCAGATTAGAGGTAAAATATCTTCAAGAAACCTGCTGATTCCTTCTACTTTAGCACTTTGGATAATCTGATTAAGCCTTGCTTGAAAAGATGGATTATTTATTCCAGCAAAGTAATTGCAGCGCTCATAGTGATGAGACGTGGATTAAGAAATTCATTATGGTTTTGGAGCAGGGGACAGATTGTAAACAATTACCTTTAAGTCCAGTCCAAGACATGAAAATAATTTCCTGAATGAGAAATGATCCCCAGCTAAATCCCGTCTTCATTTCATCTTTGAGATTCAAGAAAAAAAATCTTCAACATATGGACTGAAGTGTTGGAGGTTGGCAGAGGCAGGAGGATGAACCCTTGATTAAATGTCAGACTTTCACAAACGCTGCAAGAAAATCCTCTTTCTTTCTTATATATTCCTCAGTTGGAATTTCATGACAGAGCAAGAACAAGGATCAAAACATTACCTACAACAATACTACTACCAGGTCAAAAATAAAGTCGTCTCCTGGGTTTAACTGAGCAAATAGGTGCAACACTTCTGTTGGATAAGTACTGCAAAGCTGAAAAGTTATTTTACCCCAACTGATGCAATGATCACCATCCCATTTCTTACAGAACCATGTGAAGACACATCCCATAGGCGTGGAAAATGTTAATCTGTTTAAAAAGAGTCAAATCATTGGCCTCAAGCAGAGGAAACATCTAACGAGATTCAGATAAATTAAGTTAAGGACTATGGATGAACCGATCTGCTTTTTTCACCTTCAATACGATATCTGAGGCTTAGCACTGGCTGATACCGATCCGATGCAGAAAAATAGTGCTGGACTGACTTGAAATTTGTTGTTTTTTAAAAACCGAAACATAATTGTACTGAATTACAAATTTAGCTGGTAACTCTGCACCAGCACAGCACACTTAAATACACCAATAGCTTCACAAGCTTAGTCTAACATGTAAAAACACCACTACTATAATTTGTTTAGTCAGTCAAGACGGATAGATGGATGGTTCATTTACGAGTAGAACAGCCGATGTAAAATAAATAATAAAGAAACTGACATAAACAATAGGTTGACATAAAAATAAACACCAACAAATATTTCAAATGGTTCAGAAAGTGCAATTATGAAGTCTAAATATAATGTCAAATCAATAAATCATGATGTTGCTGAGAGCACAAAGCATAGAATCAGACTGAATAGATCTGCCCGGACAGATCAGGCACATTGAATACGTGATCTAGAATTTTTTTCAATCAATATCAGGACTGATACAGATTAATATCAGATAGGTGCATCTCCAATTTGAGTGAAAAATATTTCATGTTTAGCTGAATGTAGATTGTAAGCTGTACAGTGGATGGGATACACCTTAACTATGGTAAAGAAATATTTTGTAAGCATAGTTTCAGATTTGACGGACTTAAAATCAAATTATTTTGATGGCTCGTGTTCATAGATGCAGAAAAACTTTAATCCCAAATGCCAGGATAATGATTCTGTCTGCAATTATAGAGAAATATATTTTGATAGAACTCATTTGAAGGCCATAATAACTAATAATGTTAAAGATGTTGATTTTTCCCCCCACTAGGCTGTCTGCTTGGCCACACATTAAAGCTACATTTGAAGATAAAAGCTGGTCTGTGGTTGTTTATTCTTTATATTACCAGTCGTTCACATGAATAATGTCACCCTGCTTTACCACCAGAAATGTTTATGACAGATTAGAGGGCTCACATCCAACTGCATTTTCATCCTAGTTATTTTTGTTTTAGCGCATGTGTGAATCAATTAATTCTGTCATAAAAGGCCACCGTAAACTGTGTGCTGGAGTTAATGAGTCCGGCATTAGCACGTCATTACACCAGCTGGCATAATGGAGCATGTGTTGTTTGTCATAATATATGCTGCCATGCTTAACAATCATAAATTGTTGGGACTGAAACTTATTTTTATGTTTGATGACAAAGATGAAAAGCTCACGTGTCTGGATGTGGATCAGGCATATACAGCTGTGCAGTTTTATTTACACAGAAGGAGGTTAAACCTTTGAGACAGACTAAGGTTTACTGATTATTAAAAAAACCGAAAGGTTTCTGAACATCTCAGGCTTTTTGTAGAAACCTAATGCCTCTCCTTGTTTAGTTCTGGTAGCAACACCGACCAACTCAGAGATGGATTTAGATCATTTATTTTGCAGACAGGAAACATCAACAGTGATGTCAGGACTGCTGGGATTTGTTTGAGTTTCCTGATGTTGGTCAGGACTCTGACCAACATAATAACTAAGGACTCTGACCAACATCAGGAAACTATATAAAATAAAAATATAATATAATAAAAAATATAAAATATAATAAAAATATAAAGTAAGTTAAAAGATGACACCCTGCCTCAAATTACAGGTGACCAATTGTGCTTCCTTGAACACATTTTTGCACAAAATAATTTTTAGATAATGAGATCTTAGTCTGGTCAGTTCTGCCTATGTTGAGCTCCTTTCAGGATGAGTTGTTTTAGGGCCTCTGTCACTTTAAATCCGAATAAGCTGCTGCCGGCCATACCCCCCAAATCAACAGTTACACTCACACGGAAATGGCTGCAAACACATGCATAATTATATAACCACACATATTTGAAAAGCAGAAGTGAAGCCTCCTGCACAACAAGAATGCAGCAAGTGGTTTCTGGATAGCAAGTTGAAAACAAAGCACTTGTCTTTTCCAGCAGCCATTGTACAGCACATTTAGCAGTAAAACAAGTTGACAAGACGTGCTGGGGATCTGCTTTGGTTGCTAGGTAACCAAACCACAAGTGACACAAATGTCACTTGTGATAATAATATCACAAGTAATAATTGGGAGGTTTTGAAATGGGGCATTTTCCAGACAGTAAAAAACATTAACTTATTGCCATAGGTTTTTAGCAAACAGTTGAGACTCAAATTGAAGTACAAAAACATGCAAAACGTAAATTTTGCATAGTAGGTCCCATTTAAATAAACTCAAAAACCTGAAATAATCAGTCTAGATGGAATTATCAAAAACACCAGCAGGTCAACCTCTAAATGACTGAAAAAATAGAAAGTTTTGGAGTAGCATATCCAAGTCTGTCCTTCAACTGGTGTGAGGGTTTTTGAATAGCATTTTCATCCACAGTCGCACAAACAGGAAGGGGAGGAGTCTGGTTTCTGGTGAGGTCATCAGGTGCTTCTCCATCTCAGCACAGCTCTCCTCCTGCCAGGTTTAGGCCAGCTGGTGTTACCTTGACTGAATAGGGGTGGAGGTGGCACCAGTACCCCCACCCACCGCTCGGTAACTGGTACCAAATGGTGCCTCTCCTCTTGGGTCCTGACCTGTGAACAGGCAGATCCCAGGACACCTCAAGACAGAACTGGAGGATGGGCAGACAGCTGTCTTCTGTCAGTGGGCCTGTGGACTTCCAAGATCTTTCTGCTCCACACACACGGTCACTTAGTGCAAGGCTCAGTGTGAAACCAGGTAAGGCAAAGAGTGGCACAAATATTATGAAGAATTTAGGTTTTCTGTAGAGCTAAAAAGCCTCCCTGATTGTTTTCAACAGCATCTTAAAGCTTTTTCCTTCTTTCAAAAATATGAACATTAAAGTTCAGCAGAGGCCTCAGCTTATAATAATAAAAGAAACAGGTAAGTCAGTAAATCAGAATATCACCATAAAGACTCACATTTATTTCACATTATCCAAGAATGTAAAAAAAAAAAAAAAAGTAAAGTGAAAGGAAAAGTGTGGTAGAAGGGGGGGCACTAGCAACAGAGAGAACTGCAAGTAGGCATGCACAATATATTGTTATTAGGGTTGTAAAAATAAGTGATTTCTCAATATAATCGATACTACAAAACACATGAATGAATACATTAATAAGTATTCAAAGATACTTATTAATGTCAACAGATACAAACGGGCAAATCCACATTTGCCCAAACTCTTGCATTTCTACCAACAGCAGACACTCAGCTTCTCCTCTCCCCAATAAGCTGCAGAATAGATGTTTTAAACTCTTAACATCGGGTTAAGAGTTTAAAACGTATGTTTTATGTTTACAGTTAGAAAACATAAAACATATGCGACTCTCTTTAGCCGACAATGCTAACACAACAGCGCTGTTTGGAGGTACTTTCTCTCTCAGGCAGAAGAATGTCATATGCTAGCTGTACTAATGCTACAAGCTAATGCCAAGGCACTCCTGATCCAGAACAACTTCAAATGGTCAGTAAAAGCTCTGACCATTTGACAGGAAGGGAAGAACCTGTATATGCAACACTGACCTCCTGGTCAACATAAGCCAATGCTATCTGGTTTAATATTAGCTTCACCGACAAGCAGGCCAATGACTGGACTTTGTCTTTCTGAGCCTCTGTGAACTTTGTGTGTAAACGTTTTTTAAAGATATACAATTTCTATACCTGCACTCATGCAATAAAATCATAGAAAGTATGTGCAATCTTTGCATATCAATGCACCATTAGCTGTTATTCTTTTCCTATACAAATCTTTAATTGTTAATACTCAGAAGAGGTTATTAATGTAATCAATGGAAAGACTTCACAGCTGACATTTGTTAAAGATCTTAAAATTCATAGTAAAATAATTAATAAAATAACTATATTTATATTTTTATCTTTCAGAAGCAGATCTGAGATCCTGTAGAAAGAATAAACTACAATGACAACACAGCCACTCTTCCTGCTCTGCTACCAGCAGGACTCTGAGGAACAATGTTATATGGGTGTTGATGGGGAGAAGCTGCATAATTAATTTGTATATTCTAGCATGACAGATGTTTGATTTTGGCCGTAAAAGTAATTAATAAGAGAGTGGAGGGAGAGGCAGATTGCTGGAAGATCATTTATGAAGACTCCTCGATGCAGTGGGGGTTGGGGCGGCTGACAGAGGGAGCATGAGCCTCCACATCACCTGCTCCCATGGAAGTCCCAGCTGTTAGCCTGGCCGGAGCACCGGCAGCTCCAAACGTTTGCTTTCTAAACATAACGGTAGTTTTTAATCAGAGTCATAAACCTGCTGGGGAACCACCCAAAATTTGATGAAAAGGTTCAGGAATTTCTTTAGTGTACCTTCTTTTAAAGGGGCATTATGTGTTTTCCAGGCACATAGTGCCAATTTATAACATAACCAAGTAACTATGTTAACTTCAATTGTTATAACTATCCATCCATCCATCCATCCATTTTCTTGCACCCTTATCCCTTGTGGGGTCGGGAGTTGCTGGTGCCTATCTCCAGCTGCGTTCCGGGCGAGAGGCAGGGTACACCCTGGACAGGTCGCC
>CAEGAG010023901.1:0-16653 GCA_903067065.1 Brachyrhaphis terrabensis | reverse complement strand
AAGTTAATGGAGAGTGGTACAAATGAATGTTTCAGACGGTTATATTTGCACAGGGGAACCCTGAACCTTCTCCCAGAGTTCATAAGAACATATTCTGATGCAAGCACATGTGACCCATCAGACAAGATGTTCTGAGCTTGTCTGATGGTAGCCTGCTCAAACAGGTGTTGTGGAGAAGATAGATCCGGAGTGTTGATAATCTTACTTGCCGTCTTCACCAGACTTTGAATTTGAGTTTTTAATTTAACAGTAAGATTTCCAAACCAACCAGTAATACTATATCTAAGAATGGACTCGACAGTTGCCCTATAAAAGATCAACATTATCATTTTAGAAACGCCACACAATCGAAGTCGTCTAAGGAAATAGAGGCGCTGGTGAACCTTTGCACAGACATTTGTGCAATAATGTCCTACATTTTGGATACAACAAGAACCAATCAAATTCATCTAAAATGAAAACCTTTAAAAAAAAGTAAGCTGGCTAATTGCATCTTACGTTTGGTCTTGGTAGGATTATTTAATTGTATCTTCCAGTTCACATGGGTTCACATGACAACCACACGTACGTTCTAGTTAATCTTAGTTATCAAACAATACGTTTCCAGTTCATTATTCAAATTAGTTCAAAAGTTTTCAATTAAAAGTGGCCCATAAAACCAAACCAAACCAAACCGTTCCTAGACTCCCTTGAATGCAATAAAGAGAAGTAAAAATCATTACATTCAGATCTCATAACCCATTTGATCAGTTATTTAATACTCTTGGACATTTTGCCTTTTTGTTGTTCCACTAAAGTTAGAAATATTGAAGTGTTTTTATAGTAAATGCAACACAGATTATGGTAACGCTAAGTTGCCAAAGCAACTGAAAGTCGGGTTGCAGATGTTTCTGCAGCAGACGACAGATGGAAAACATGCTGAAAATAACTATACAGTACATCAATAAATCTTTAATGTAATGCATGTTGGTTATTTTAGTTTTATTTCAGTTGCAGACAGCACCCTGACAGCCATGACACTCTAGGAAATCCTGACCTGATCATTTAAATCCAATTAGCTTTAAAATGTATCACAAACAAGTTGACTTATTTATATTATCTACGATAAAGAAATGCGCTGACATAATAATACCTGTTCTTTTTCCATGTCTTCCCTTTCAGTCTGAGTCTCCTGTTGCTCTAATGGCTCCCACCTCCTCAGTCTTTTTCCCCTAAAGCTACATAACGATTAATAAGGCTAGATTTCACAATTAAGCATAAGAAATGATGCTATTTCTTATGCTTTCAAATTTAATGAAGCCGTCACAGCGCAAAGCGAATGATCCCAGAAGAGACCCGAAAGAAAGGGTTTCCCTTAATTGCTTCCATGAGCACAATTGCGCAGATTTAAGTGGATGAAAAGATTTGACTCAAGATTAATTCAGATTTTAATGAATTCATCCTCCACCTTTCTCTGCAGTTTTTTTTTTTATATCACCAAAGATTCTTCCTGTCATCATTATCCATATTATTATTACAAGTGCACATGTGCAAATATCATGCTTATTAAGGAAATCCGTTTAAAGCATTATGTGCAAATAAAAAAAAGAAATCACGAATATGCTAATTCAATAAAGGAGCAACAATTTAGATGGCACAAAACTGAATATTAGCACGATTAGCCTCTCTATTTGCAAACTGTGTCTATTAAGTAGCATCTTCTCTTTTAACAAGAATGCATTAAAGTCTTTACAAAAGAATTGATTGTGATGTACACATAATAGGCCGATGAAACATTCAAATCCTAATTATTAGTTAATGAACTGAGCTCAAATAAAGGGCAAAAATAAAGTTATTTTCTACTCTAAATGCTGCAGGAGACAACAGAGAGCAAGTCAGTCAGGTTTGAGCACAGAATATTCACTTTGCACATTTTATTTCTTAAAGGATTTTCATCAGAAACAGATAATAAATCAAAACATGGAAGGCTATTTTACCATGAGACACTTTCCCCTGGTTATGTTAGTGTATATTAAAGAATATTTGCTGTTTGAACTATTAAAATTAAAATTAAAAGAACTTTTAAAAGGGGGTCTCAAGTATTTGTAAATTTTAGCTTTTCACAGCACCAGGGATCTACTTTATATAAGACAAAAAAAAAAACATATTTAATTTTGAGGGAGTTTTGTCAGCGGATGTTTTTATAACCACAACAAAAAGGAGTTTCAACAAGGTGGTGAGACATGGCCGACGTTCAAGACAATTGTTTGCAAACTTACTCATTTCTTAAAGTTTTAAAAAAGTAACTTTAATCCTGGTGGGATTCTACAGACATAACTGGTGTCAATTTGTTTTTTGTAGCTATTGCTTCAGATGTTTTCTCATCTTCATTATCTCCATGTTAATAATCTTCAGTTGTTTATCCACTTTGGCTTTTTGGTTGGCATCAACAGGACGTTACGTCTGCCCCAAACGGCTAGTAAATCCTGTTTTCTCAGGCCCTGGTGGCTGACAATGAAGTTTACAAGCTAATTCCAGGAATAGAGAGGTTTTTTTTGTTTCTTTTTTCCCAGAACCAAAGCTCCAAAAAAGAGCAGTAAATTTAACACTTTCTACAGAAAACAGACAACATTCGAGAAGTTATAATTGTACTAAAAGAAATTAGGGGGGGGAAAATGGTGATTAGAGGCTGTTGTGTTATAGAATCTGTATTTTTCCACTGTTGTATGGAACCCAGCTGGTTGAGGGTCTCAATCCATTTTTCAGAAACGTCCCTAAATCTCATTTCACCTCCACAGGAAGATAAGTGTGTTTGCACCTTCCAGGAACACACACTGAGCTGTAACACACCAGCGAGGCACGCTGATTATTAAAGGACCATGACACATCCAGATCTCGTTAGGAATGAAAAAAGTTCTGCATCAGACCTGTAAGGGTCAGTCGCCCTGCTCTATTCGGTTCTCTGCTTTTACTTGAGTAAGCACAAACAAAAGCAGAAAAAGCTGCTCCTGGTCACAGGAACAGTTTGTTTCCTGAGCTGACATGCCAGCAGAGCTGCCGGGGCGGTTTGGCTCGGTAATTACAGCGGGGAACCCCAGAGCACAAAGGACGACGAGATTAGAGGAGAGGCAGCGAGAGAATGAACCAGGATGGCAGCGCTTCCTGTTCAGCCTGAACCCAGTTACCCAGATAGAAATACATCGCCTAGAGTGATTTTTTTTACCATAATATATGTAATAAAAGGCACAATAGGAAAAAAGTTACTTTATAATTCATTTAATGTTGAAGTATTTAGAGAAAATGATGAATAAAAACTCTTCAAACTTCCACACTAGACAGGTTCTTTGGACATTTGGCACAAGCGAGAAAGATGTCTTTTAAGAAAGTAAATTGGTTGGTTTTAATGAAGGGTTATAATAATTCAGAAAAGGCATGATGGCCATGGCCTTCCTGAATCCTGATTTAACTCATCAGGATTTTCTGCTCATCTGGGATTTGTTCCACTGAGCTCCATTTGTCGGTTTGAATTTCCTCTGTGCCGATCAGTGAACAGGTGGAGGAGTTGTGAATGACTGTGGGTTTTCTGAGCCGGTTCAGAGGAAGTGAACAAAGCCGCTCAGTTCATGTTAGCCACTCTTCCACATATTGAGTAATTCAAGTCAGAGGAAGAGGAAAGTTTGAGACATTTTGTTGCAGGCAAAGATGCAACAAAATGTCCGATACTTACAGCTTCTACTGTTTCCTTAAGTAGAAACCTTTTGATAACCAGGTTTCATAGAATGTATTTAATAAAGAAAATGATTTTTCTTTTTTGTAAAGTGCTTTGAGACGTTTTTTTGTAATTGGGCATTCTATAAATAAACTGAATTGAATTTCTGGTTAGCTTCATAGCAAAGCTTCCTTCACATTCAAGCCAATAGTTTTCACTAACGTTGCGTAGCATATAGCTGATGTTGGTTTTGTTTATTCCTTCTCAATATTGCTGATGTTTTTACTAATGAGTTCAGAAAAAAAATATTCCCTTGCATATTCCAGTGGTACAGTTTGTGTGTCAGGTTAGACGCCATTTTCTTTCAGCTTCTCGACATTCGTTTTTTCACTTCTTACCAGTGAATAATTTTTCCATGGAAACCAGATGGAAAATTTTGGAATGGAAGTTATTTATTGTTACAAAACAAAGTGGAGATGCAACTAAACTTGATTAGAGGTATATCAGCTGAAAAAAAAAAAGTGGTTAATTTATTTATCCAAAGTTAAAGTTACGTTACAGATATTTTAATTATGGTTTTCAGTAATGTTTTTAAAGAAATAATGCTATTATTTATAGAGAGTGGATAAGCCCCATAAGTGATAGAACATTGTGTCTGTTTATTTAAAAATCTAATCAGCCTTATTTCTATTAATATAGTTTTTGGGGAGTGAGTAGTCTGATCACTTTTGAATAGATTCAGAAAGTTATTTAAAAAAGATAATATTTACACTTCATTTGAAACTGAATGATTATATTGGACCTAGTCACTTATCACAGATAGAATCAACTTTACAAATGTGCTTTAATCTCACTGATGTAGAATCAAATTCCTCATTATTTTGATATGATTCTATATAAACAATTTCTTGCCACAATGATATGAAATGGTTTGAAAATGGACAATTCATGAAGGTTTGGTCAAAGTGTAATATTTCTGAAAAAAAAACAGATTTTTTTTCAGCATTGTAATTTTATCTAATATGATTGTGTATCAAATGTACAAGTGCTTATTTTAATAATTTGCCAGACTTTGAATCCGATTCTATTTTAATAAATATATAAATGCCCGTTAAAATGACTGTTGAGTGATGAGAACCAATCAAAAAGCAGTCTTCTTTCATCAGGCGGATACATGAAGGTATTGAACCAAGTCACTTTTTGATGGAAATGTAAATTATTAATATGTCAATCCCAAAAAAGGAGCATTTGATACGCTGCCTTCTCATTTGTGCACAGGCGCAGCCATTGTGCGTTCTCTTTGAGCTTCGTTTCTGCGCTCCAGCTTCGTGTCCACTCCAACAATGGCCACATTGTTTTGGTGCCACAAGCATCATGCTTGGCTTCCCCACAAAACTGGACTGCCAGCTTCAGCCAACGGAAGGTCTGCAACTTTACTACGCACGAATGTGTGTTTTAAAGAGAGGACAGAGAGTGCTGGGAGGGAGTTTGCGAGTTTGTGTCTGCCCATGTCTTCTGTTGCAGGCGTCTGTGTGTTTGGATGAGAGGGGAAGAGAGAGAGGGAGAGAGAAAAGAGAGAGTTGGCGGAGGCAGTGGAAAATTTGCGAGCCAGGGACGGTGACGTTGCCGAGCAGAGAAGAACGAACTACTTCCTGAAAACCTATTCAAGAATGAACAGGAATTCAGCACTTTGCCTCTGTGGCCTTCACCAAATCCTGTTTTAGCTCTAATTCCTAAAAGCAAATGGTGTTAAAGTATTAAAGTCTCCACATTCCTTTAATGTAAATTAACTGCCGTGCAGTTAATTTCCTCAAAAAGACTATAAATAATACAGGTTAACATGATTTAACTTACTATTAAATTAAGACATTTTCCACTTCACATCGTACTATTAAGAATTTGAGATGTGGAAGCAGATTTACAAAAATTGCCAACGTTTGCCCATGACATATGTAACGTACCAGTTCGACGCTATGAAGCTTAGCGGAAATTAGCTTCACTGTAAACAACCGTCGTCCATGGTGAAGAGAGAAGAGTCGAGCTGTTAATGTCAATTCAATATTTGAATTGACTGAACGGCTTCATTCACTTCCTCCGCTGTACAGAATGTGCTGAAATATATTTGCGTTAGCTTGCATTGCTAGCATAGCTTGGAAACCCCACAGGAAGTAGAGAACTTGTGAGGTGTAGGGTTTTGATTTGGTTTGACTGCTGGCTGCTTCACTTCCAGTTGAGAGTCTTCTACATTTCCACAGCTCAACCTTAACCTTCCCTTTCTGTAATGATGGAGGGCATGCCACAAAATATTTGCATTGACTAATTGGTAATATATATTTTTTTTAATTCTTCCTTTAGATGAAATAGTTTTTATAGGGTATTAATTCTAATTATTATTCATTGTGCCGTTATGTTGGAATATTGACTTCCTCTGATTCACGACTACATTTTTACGCCAAATAGAAATAATGCCAGATCATTTAGTATTTGCTTTGTAGTTTTTTCAGCATCTCTTGTGTTCAGCTGTAGATGGAATGCGATGGCAGTGACATCCACCCTGTGCTGGGATTTGAAGGAACGCTTTGATGCTAAATATGTCACGATGTCTCGCTGGGAAAGGGATCAATTATTGATGGAAAGCTGAACAGTTTTTACCTCGTGACATTTCAACGTTAAATGATTCCCATCAATAACTTGTAATTTATAATGGCTAATCTATGCAGTCAATAGAATGCCTTTTTTTGTTCAGTCTAACATACTTGCTACTGTTAGCCACTTACATTAGCATTCAAGCTAATATTAGCATTTTAACTGAGTTTGGACCTGAAGTTCCTACATTCCTGTCTCTGATGCTGGGAGCAGGGAATATCTTGACACGGACGGGATTTGTTGGAGGACTTTCTCCAAAAACTTTCCAAGCTCTTAGGAAATTTGACTCAAGAACTTGGACTTTTGAATGTTCAAAGGTCAATTTTGGTGTTTTTCTTAACTTTACGTTTGTTTTTGATGTGGCTCTCCACCCAGAGCTGCAAAGTCTGAGGGGCAAAAAAAAAACACTGTCAGTTGCACCCAGAGCAGATTTGTGCTTGTGTGCTGGTAGTTAATGAGGCTGCATATCCATTAAGAACTGTAAGAAAAAGACTGCACAATTTTGCCGTGTTATGATGCTGATACTAGCAATTAGTTCTTAGCATCTGTAGAAAATCCATTTTCAAAGGTTTGAATATGTACATTCAAACATGCATTTCTTTCATGCATTTCTCAAAATTTTCAACTTTTCCAATGAGAACTCCAGGATGCAGCAGAAGCATCACACACACTTTAATGTGATCCAGCGAACAGCTCTCCATTTGGTCCTATTGGGATTTCACACAACATAACACACACTGTCCTTTTATCTTTCACTTACGTTCTCCTCCCATGCCGCTTTCTTCACCTCCATCAGTCCCAGGTTTAGCCTTTAAAACATACATTCGTGACTTAAAACAAATCAGAAGAATCCACAAAGGCATCACCTGGATTCAGAGTAAGATATCCAAGTTCTAATAGATTTAATTTCACATCATGTTTTTGAGTTGAGAGCAACCTTCCTTTTCACAGAAGCATCATAAAAGCAATAACATAAGATTGTGATTTGCTGCTGTGTTTCGGCTCATGAATCTGTCGATGTTTCAGATGACATTAGGTTATAATGACACACGACTGCTAGGATGCAGCAGTTATGACTTATTTCCAGTGTAAATAATACATCTGGCCTATACTTCTTTTACATCCAACACATCTTTATCTCTTTCCCTCTTCTATTTTGTGCCCCAGAGTTTTCTCTTCTGCCTCTCCGTTTCTAGCTCCTGGTTATCAGATGTCAACACAATTCAAATGAAAAAAATGGCGCTGCAGCATGTTTCCATCCGAGGGTCTCGACCGGAGGCGAGGTACCTTGCCTCTGGTATTTATCATATCACTTACACACACAAACAGCCGTTAAACACACAAAATGACAACCCGTACAGTGCTGCTGTACGGGTTATAGTAACCTATAACCAAAACATGGTTGCAATGAAAAAGTCTGGTCGACTACATCTTTACGAGTGAACTCGTAAAGCAGAAATGTTTGGCCCTGCGCCTCATTTTTCTCTCAGACAGAGTCCATGTTGGAACAACCTGATTTAGAACAGCCCAGCCATCTATTTCTGGACAAACATGGAATGTAATGCACAAAGAGCAACAGGAAAAGCGTCTCCTTCGTTGCTTTAGGATGCATTTTCTGGCTCATTGGGTTGGTTTAGAGACGGCTGGCAGCAGCCATTTCAAGACTCGGCCTCCGGCTAAAACGACAACGAGGCCAATAAACTCATAAAAACGTCTCTGCAGTTGCTGTTCATTTGGTTCATGTCCACTTGTGCTTTCTATTGTGCCAGAGAGCGTTATATAAAGTTTCTGTCAAGCAGATTATTTTTCCACCAACGAAGTAAATGTTGATTTTTTTCAAAGAAACCACATTTTTAACATTTGAGAATATCTATTTTGGGGTTTTTTCAGCCTCAGCTGATGTGTACACAGAGTTTGCTTGAATAACATTCACGATTCCTTTAGGTTTAAAGCTTTATAGCCAGGCTAATCTCATAATCCGCATATGATAATATTAATGTACCAAGTCTTAACAGTGCTCTGTGGTTCCTTCTGTTAGACCTATTATGAAATTTCTCATATTGAAGACATCAATCCAAAGTTCAAATCTACAATAACCGATTAATATCTGCCGGCCTCAGGTTTGCAACCAGCTTCTGAAACCAGTAAGAAACTGCATTATGTTTTCTATCACTTTAATATTTCTGCAATAACTGATGGATTTGCATATAAAATAAGTCAATAGAGCTTCATTTACATTTTTTATATCTTCGTATTATGAGATAGATCTCAGTCGGCTGGTGACAGAAAAAGTAGATCTTGGTCTCAAAAAGTTTGTGCACCCCTGGTTTATATAGCGCCTTGGGCTCTGCACACCGGTGCACACCACTGCTTTTTTGCATATTTCTTTGTTGGAATTCAGGAATTTAATGGCGATTCTTTTTCAATTTCCACATTCTGACCAAACAAAAGCTTCCTGAGAGCTGTCGGTTGTTATCTTTTTTTTTTTGCCATCTTTTGTGACATCTGTCATCCCACACTGACCCTGTCTGACCAACACGAAATCCTCAGAGAGACCAAGAATGGGAGCAGAGTTAACTGCAAATCCACAGCGCACACACACGGCGTCAGAGCTGTCACTGGGTCCGTCAGGAGACATGCAATATCTTGACAGAGCTGAAGTGTTGGCTGACACAGAAATCAGCTGCAGAGACTCAGAGTCTGGCCTCACCCTGCTGTCACAGAAATCAGATGTGTGTTTAATAAAACCTGATTTTTGCCTCCTCATATTGGTCATTTTAATATATTTTTTAATATCAATATATACAAGTATATTAATATTTTAACATAGCTGTGGGAGTTTGGGACCATGACTGCTAAAACAACAAATAGCTAAGAGATTCAGACTTCCTATAAAAATAATTAAAACTGCCATTTTAATAGTTAAAACACCAAATATACATTAAGCTAACAACGAAGCTAACATCCACATACTTCCTGATTGCCAAAGAGTGGCCAATCGAATCGCCAATCGAAGCCAAGGAAAATTAATGGTGGTCCTGGACTGGCTGCTTGGCAAATGGCAGCAATAGTGTGTCAGACAACATTATTTATAGTTATTTCAGCTTTTCTTTTAGAATATTTTAGAGAAAAATTCAGCAAATTGGAGAATTGTCTGAAAGTAATTTGGAGTTGTGTTCCACAAAAAAGTCGAATAGGAAGCAGTCCACTGTAGATGTTTAGAAGGATTGTTCCTAAATAAATTGTCAGATTTTTTTCCCGTTTTAGAATATATAATCAAAATGACCTCTGACCCTTTATCTGACACTTTAAAGTTGCAGCTTTTGAACAGATCTGAGAAGCGGAACGGAGCTCTATCGATTTCCAAGTTGAGTTTGCAGCTTCTGCCAGCATCTTCAGTGACCTAGTTTCAGCCGGTGTAAACACGCCCAAACACTTTGACTTGAACAGAGGCGAGCCGGCCTCCAATCGCTGCGTTGCTCATCGTTCTGTTTGAAACTTGTCCCAGTTTCATCTACTTTCTGAAAGCAGCAAGTCGGCAGTCAAACACAACGTTCCTCTGGAATATACGGGATTTGCTAAATGTTATAAAATCAAGGAGGTAATTAGATGAGTCGCGTCTTTTAAGACCTTTTGACACTTAAAGACAAAAGAGGGTTCCTCTTTGGTTGCAGCATCTGCAGTCTTTGATGCGTCTATTTTCACGTCACGATGCTGAGCTCCGTATCGAACATGTGGAATCATAAGCATGTTAGTCATGAAACTCCTGTTTGCTCAAAGCTTTGATCAGACTTTTATCCAGGATCAAAAGGACCATGTTCATCGGAGAAAACGTTCGGAATTAGAAGCAAAACTATCAGGATAAATAAAAAAAAAAAACATGTTGAGTATTCGTGTTCCATGAAAAGTCTGGAAGGGAATAGATGGAAATGATAAAGACATTTATTGTAAAGTCTGTGATTTTCTAGTTTTTATTTCTAATTTCATTACGTAAAAGATAAAAATCTGAATTTCTGATTATTGAAAGGCTTCCTATCTCAAAATTTACATCAAAACTTCTATACCTTGTTCATTTTCATATTTTATGGCAGTTGCGTACATCATTCACAGGATCATGAGACCGACAGACGTGTCAGATACAGGCCTGCTGTACGACTTGCTGTGGTCAGATTCTACTCATTGAATGGACAATTTACTTCCTTTTCATTAGAAATGAAGATATGAAAATTTGGGCTGATACCGATGTCCGATGGTAATATTGCTGTTATAGCAGATTACCGATATTTCAACACTTTTGAAGAAAAAAAAAAGACCAGACACAGATGACAACATAAAAATAAATATTGGTTGTTCATGTTGGCCCAGTTTTATTTATAGGACCGATACCGATATGTTTAAAAATGACATATCAGCCAATACCGATGTTATTGTAGATATATCGTGCATCCTTACTCTTCAGTTCCATTTCCACGTAGATTAGGATTTTAAAGTTGAGCTGCATTCTACCGATGGAGACTACAACCTGAGATTTAAAGAATTTGGATTAAATATGAAATGGTCCAGTGAGAAAAAGTTATGGAACAGCCCTTTACCATCAGGGCTGGAAATAAAAAAAAAGACCAGTCACTGTTTTTCTTTATCATATGTGATCATAGTCTGGTAACAAACCTTGTTTTAAAAAAAAAAAAGAAAACTAAAATCAGAATACTTTTACTTTGAGTTTCCCTGTAATATACTTACTAATTTTTTTCTAAAGTCCTCCAACATTAATCTGTTATAATTTAAGAAGTACCTGTTTCTTAGGAAACATAGCAGGCAAATCCCTGCAGCAATTCTTATATTTATGAAAGCAACACATTCATAAATAAATACAATAAAAAAGGACAGGAGGCCTTTTTGGGACCTGACTCGAGTGCATTTTTATTGAACGTTCATAACTGTTAAAAACATGTATAAAATTGGTCCTGTTTCAGAAACAAGGCACGCATAGTTATGTCAATGTTCAGTGTTCATGTCATCATTAGCATTATCATTTATCATCAACATTATCATCTTCATCAGCATTTTTCATCTCAGTATTGATCTAATAGTAGTATCAAGCATTCCCTAATATAAAAACACGTTCCAATTTATTTGTCACGGAGGTTAAAATTTTTATTCCGAGCAGCAAGACAATATTCATGCAAAGACAGGAGGAGTGGAGGACAAGATGCGAGCGGACTGAACTGGTGGGCCTTTAATAGTAGGTCTCTCGTTCCACCCAACCTGGAGAAGACAGGAAACAGGAAGTTCAGGTTGGAAACCAAAGAAGGAATCAAGAAAAACTAGAGAAAGGTTAGAGACTCGCCTCCTGGGCTGCGTCTGAGGATCAGTTTGCGGATTTCATCGTAGATGAAGATGAGCAGGGAGTACGGGAAGGCGCAGAACCACCAGTTGGGTCTGGAAAACACACAAACACACGGAATGGATGAAGGGGAAGCTGCAGCTCTGGGTGACGGCGTCGCTACACAACGAGCCAGACTCGACCTGTTGGATCACTCACTCATTCTGTTCAGAGCAACATTTGGAAATTCATTTATTCCATGGATTTCTACAGTGGAAACCTCGAAAAACATGGGGAAGGGTGGAAGGATAAAGAAGAGGACGGAATGAGAAAAAGCAAAAAAAGGAGAAAGGAAAGATGGAATAAGGAAGACATTTAAAAAAGACTGGGGAAAAAGAGGGGGAAGTGAGTAAGGAAGAAGAAAAGGAAAAAAGGAAACGAAAGAAGGAGTTGAGGGGGGAAAAGACCAAAAAGAAGGGAAGAAGGAAAAGAGAAAGAAAGACTGAATAGTAGGATAAATATTGGACTGGAAAATTATTCCAGACTTTCTCGCTGTAGGAATCCTGGATGAACTCTAATGGCTGAAAACACAAGTACTCACTTGAGAGGGTACATTCTGAGGGCGACGTCCATGCCTGGGCAGTAGGAGAGGAAGGCAGCGAGGGCGGTCTCCTCAAACAGACCGAAGATCAGGATCTTGTTCCTGAAATGCAGAAATAGAAAGTCAGGACATCCATCACGTGGTCATGGCTCGGCTCTGGAATTACCCAGAGTTCAGTGCTCTTCCTCACTTCATGCCCTGCTGGAACACAGAGTTCCTCCTGGTCTTGCAGATGATCAGGTCGGCCCACTGGACGATGACGATGCTGACGAAGAACGCCGTGTGGCAGGTGAACTCTACAATCTTCCTCTGCTCGTAGGTCTGGAACCAAAGCAGGGTCAAAATTTGAGAAAGACATGCAACTGGACTCTCCCCCGGCTCGTCCCATCAGAGAGAAGCCACTGACCCACTGCTGTCCATAGCTGTCCTCCAGATCGTTGATGTACTTGTTGTCCCAGTTGACCCGGATCCCCACCAGGGTGGAGGGCAGGAAGCCGTTCTCAGCCAGGATCACGAAGTAGGTAAAGAACCCGGCCAGCGCCTGGATCATTCCTGCAGGGTCAGAGGTCAACACAAGCTGCTCAGACAATCTGTCCACTTGGCGTCAGCCAATCAGCCCACAAGCTTGTGAAATGACTTCCAAAATCATAGAGATGTGAAATTTAAGGTAAAAGTCATGAAATAAATGAATGTGCCATTAAATGTCTAATTCAATAATGTACATTTTAAATGACCAAGTTGAAATAACCAATAACAAAAACATTTAATTTTAGTATTTTTGAACTGAAGGGGGAAAAAAAAGATTTTGCGAAACTATATATTTCTCCAATTAAACAAAAAATAAATACATGAAATCAATAAATTATATATATATGTATTTATTTTAAATTTCAGAAGTTTAAATGATGTCTGAAACATTACTATTTCTAAAGAGTTAGATGTGACCAGAATACTGTTGAAAAGGGAAACAAAAATATGTTTTACTATAGCTGAAAATGTCAGTCTACAAGTTCTTCTTGGATTTATTTAAATAGACATTAGAAGCAGACATCTGTATCAGTGCTGGTCTATTTATGCTGTTACTCTTCTTGTTATCTCAGCCCAGACAGATAAACGACCTCGGTTTCAGGAGCGTCTATTTACCGATTTGACCGTAGGCGATGCTGATGAGCCTCTCGTTCACCAGTTTGTCTGTTTTGGGGTTTCGGGGCTGTCTCTTCATGATGTCGCTCTCAGCTGCTTCATAAGCCAGGGAGATGGCAGGAACCTGGAAGAGACAGAGAGACTTGTAGCTTCAAAAACAAACATCTTGATCTCATCAAACCTACAAAGTTCCTAAAGAACTCACCATGTCTGTTCCCAGGTCGATACAGAGGATGGTGACGGTGCCCAGAGGCAGAGGGATGTTGGCGATGATGAAGAGGAGGAAGGGGGTGATCTCGGGGATGTTACTGGTCAGAGTGTAGGCGATGGATTTCTTCAAGTTGTCAAAGATCAGACGACCTTATGGCGAAGAGAAAACACTGACTACAGCTCTCTGCTAGCCTGGTGAAAGATTGACCTAAAGGACATGTTTGAACCTTCTTCTACTCCGGTAACGATGGAGGCAAAGTTGTCGTCCAGCAGGATCATGTCGGCCGCCTGCTTGGAGACGTCGGACCCAGCGATTCCCATGGCGACGCCGATATCGGCTTTCTTCAGAGCTGGAGAGTCGTTGACGCCGTCACCCGTCACTGCGACGATGGCTCCCTGCAGAGGAAGCAGAGTCCTGCAGTTTCAGAATAATTCAGCCGCAGCTGCTAAATAACCTGAGTTAGAAAAAACATGTTAACTGAACTGGAAGCTCATCAGATCAGCAGAAACTAATTGAACTCTTAAAACAGGAAAATTAGCAACCCAAGCAGAGCTGCTGCTTTCTCCTACAACTCTCCCGTTTTTGACTTTCAATTTTTTCTAATAAAATATAACCATCTTGGCAAATTCTAAATATTGCATACATTTCCCAACTGTTTTGGGAAAAATAACACCACATAACCAGCCAGACTCCAGCATGTCCATGTCTACCTGTCTCTGGCAGCCCTCAACAATGATGAGCTTCTGCTGCGGGGAGGTCCTGGCAAAAACGATCTCCGTGTGGTACTTCAGGATGTCGTCCAGCTGCTCGGGGGCCAGATCCTTCAGGTCGCCTCCATGCACAACACAAGCCTTGGCATCCCTGGATGGAAACATTATCGCATCAGGTCGTTTATGATCCGATTTCAGGAAGACAAATTTAAAACAAGCTGGGACCAAGAGGACAACCCTGAGGTTTTCCACAGATTTTGCCTCTACCTGCTAATTACATTTCCCAATAAAAGTACCTTGGATTAACTTCATTGATTGGAATATTCAAACGTGCAGCGATGTCCTCGACAGTCTCGTTGCCTTCAGAGATGATGCCAACACCTTTAGCGATGGCCTTGGCTGTGATTGGATGATCACCCGTTACCATGATTACCTGTAGGAAGGAAGTTTTTAATCATTATGTTCTGAACGTGAAATGACTGCACTTGGTTTTAAAATGTTGCAGACCTTGATTCCTGCGCTCCTGCACTTGCCCACAGCATCCGGCACGGCGGCCCGGGGCGGGTCGATCATGGACATGAGGCCGACAAAGCACAGGCTCTCGATGGGGAAGTTCACCTCGTCCGTGTCAAAAGCAAAGTCCTCGGGGAACTGCTCATCAGGCAAGTTGAAATGACAGAACCCGAGAACCCTTTCTCCTAGACCTCCCAGCTCCAGGTAGGCGTTCTGGAAAGCATCCTTCATCTCGTCGTCCAGAGGCTGCTCCTTGCCCTGGATCATGATGGTGGCGCAGCGGTCCAGAATCCTCTCTGGAGCTCCCTTCATCACCAGCAGGTGCTTGGACTCTCCTTCAGCTCCAGAGTTCTTATGAATGGAGAGCTGATCATGATAGAAGACAGATTGAAAACGTCACGTTTTCCACGTTTCGTTTTTAAGCTTTGAAGGTTCTTGAAAGATTGTTTCTGTTGAGTTTTCTGATGTCACACCTGGTACTTGTTGGTGGAGTTGAATGGGATCTCGGCTATTTTGGGGGTTTTCTCTCTCATTTCCGCCACCGATCCACAGCAGAGCTCGATGCACTTCAGCAGAGCAGACTCCGAGGCGTCGCCCGCCACATCTCGCTTTTTAACAAAAAAAAAAAATCATCAGAAACATCAGTGACATGAAGTATCCATCTTCCTACTTCCTTCCTATTTAAATCAACTAAGCTACAGTGTATAACAGGTTTCAGGAAAACCTTTTTTTTTTTTAGGTTTTTTGCAGTCATAATTACAGTTCTTGATAAAAACAGTGTTTACCCTCCATACATTACGTAACAGAGACTTAAAGAAAAACAATGAGCCGTGACAGACACAGGGGTAATTATAATGGCAGACAGAAATGTACTTGTAATTATCTCTCACACACACACACACACCCCCCCACACGCACGCACACCCACATATGTTACAGGGTATAAAAACAAGTTACAAAAAAAAAGCAGACTCAAGAGAGTCTCAGAGCCAAGAGAGATGGATATTTGTGTTTGTGCTATTAGGGGAGGAGTTCAGACACACAGGAAAGAAAGTAGTACACTTGTTTTTAACCACAAAGTTTAAACCTCTAGTTACATTTAAAAAATAAAATAAATTCTCTGTTCAATGTTTGATTAAAATGCAAGACATAACTTGTAATACATAAGGGTATTTTATTAGGAAGTAGTGTTTTATTTGTGATTACCACAATGTACCGATTTTCTGTTGAAAAATTCAACACTTCCAAGAAAAAAATGTTTCCCTTTATCTGCTGGTAGGCAACGTCAAAAAGTTAGCGCTTTTTCAATGTGGTATTGAGTGTAAGCTAATGCTAAAGCACTACACCAACACAGTAGCTACAGTGCAGATTTCAATTCAAATTACATCTGTTTTTGAAACACTACAATTCTCAAGCACCAATTTAATTTTGACATAATTTACATTATGTTGCATAATTTATGTTCTATAATAAGTAAGTGTTAACCCCTGCGGTTGAGTCAATGCTCTGCAGAAGCTCCATTCCCTGCAGGACCTTTGGTCTTCACCTCTAAATCTACAGAATGAAATCTGAATCGGGACAGAACAGAAACCCACACTTTTCACATCTGTGTGTAAAAAAAAAAAAAATAGATCTATGATCCTTACTATTACTTTAATCCATTTGAATTTCCAAAACATTAATCAGTATACAAGGTCACTATTTACAGAGAATAGAAGTCTATAGAGTAGAAGAGGTCTGTACCTTGAGGATGGGAACGTTGCTCTGCTCGGCCAGGAAGACGGCTCGGTTACAGAGTCCGGCGATCCTGGCCAGAGA
>CAEGAG010023883.1:0-14461 GCA_903067065.1 Brachyrhaphis terrabensis | reverse complement strand
CAGCAACATGAAGCAGCAACATGAAGCAGCAACATGCAGCAGCAACATGCAGCAGCAACATGAAACAGCAACATGAAGCAGCAACATGAAGCAACAACATGCAGCAGCAACATGAAACAGCAACATGAAGCAGCAACATGAAGCAGCAACATGCAGCAGCAACATACAGGTCTGAATGTTCCAAACATTAGAACACAGGGAGCATGAAAAGCTTCACAGTGAGCCAACATGTCCAGCAGTGACCTTCAGCAGGGTCGTTCTGAAGGTCACTGCTCTTCACTCCGTCCTGGTTTCCTGCAGAACTTCCTCTGACCGCCTCTGATTAGGACAGAACCGACTGGACTGAACAGGTCAGACTGCTGCTCTCTGCTGCAGGCAGTTTGTTCAGTTAGTTTAGGTTTCCCTTCATCAGCAGCTGTTTTTTCTTTCTAGAATCAACGTTAAAGAGAAACTTAAGTCTTTGAAATGTGAACTTCCCCTAATCATTTTGAATCAGTTCAATGAGATGATTTCTAGAATTATTTTCTGTTTTCAGTCACAGAGAGGCGAGCTGCAGCGGCGCATGCAGGTAGCGTGTGAGCAGACGGGGTGGCGTGCAACGTTTCCACGACAATCATTCCTGTTCCTGTCAGCCTCACAATGTCTCAATCTCCAGATCTGTAGAACAAGAAGCTTCCTGCTGCAGCTGAGCGACAGCAGAACACGGCCTAAAGTTTACATCTTCATTCATATCATTTATTTTAATTTAATTTAATAATTATCCTTAGTCTATTATCTACATACTATCCAATATATAAAATCATTATTTACTAGTAATAATAGTAGTATTTTATTGGATTTTAAAATTATTATTAGTTGTAGTTTTATTATGGAAGTTATTTAGTTATTATCATTATTATATTTTTTTATTATCTTTATTTTCGTTGTACAGTTTCTTATGCTATTCAATCTTAATATTCAGCTCAAATAATTTATATTTAGACCAAATTATGTCCGATCTGAATGAGTAAGTTACCAAACTTCCATCCATTTTCTAACATAATGTTTAACACTATAATGCTGCTTATTAATGCCAATAAACGTGTGAGTCTTACAGACATGACTGCAGTGACGTCAGTGATGGAGTCCAGAGAAGGACAGGCCAGGACGTCCGAGTACAGCAGCACCAGGTTCCTGTGGAGACAACATGGCGGACATCCTCAGCTTCACTGTGTCAGCTGGAAGCAGCTGATGTTTCAGGCGTTTACCTGCAGGTCCTGATCTGATTGGTCCTGGGCTCCTGGTGCTCTTCCTCCTGCGGACTCAGCGTGACGCAAACCAGCTGGTTCAGATCCGGAAGTCCGAGGAAGAACAAGGACTTGGGCCCGAGGCTCATCCTGCTGAGGCCACACTTTGTTCTTCATATTTACCTTTTCTATTACATAAACTCTCCTCTAACTTCTACAATAGATAGATTACAATCTCCATATTGTAAAACCGAAAGTTTGTGTCAAAATTAAAACTCTTTAGTCGCATAAACAGAATAAAATATGCTACAAAGATATTAGCAAAAACAACCACTGTTGCGGGTTTTTTAATGATTTTTAATGACAAAAACACCTGTTAAAGTGATATTAGGTTAAAAGTCTAAAAGCTTTTCCTCACCTCGTTGACGGTCAAATCAAGCTAATTCCGCTGGGTTCAATTTAGCCTCGATTTTTCTGTCTAAAATAGTAAATTTACATCAACTCTTCAAGGTTTTCACATTTGTTTTCTATAAAAACTATTAAATTCAAAGAAGTACTTCAGAATATATGAAAATTATTCCAATTTGCTAAAAAATCTGAAAAACCTTTGCTCGAAACAAAGATGGGTAACACAAAGGACGAGTCTTCATTCCGTATTTCATCCATTGTGACTTTTTTGTTTTTAGTTCAGGTTATTTTCTATAAATTCGCTCGAATATATTAAAAAGATGATGCTGTATTTCTTTATACCCTTTACTTACATCCATGTGGTTGTTGTCAGTATTTTAGTTAAGTCTGGTTGATTTTCTCTTCTGCCACAAAGTAGAGAATCTTTGTAATATAGACCAGCTTTGAGTTTCTGGGGCGCGTGCTTCCCGCCGGAGATTCCAGTAGTTAAATCAAAGCTGGTCTGTTGGACAGGAAGCTCTGCTGTTAACAGTTTAGAAGCTGTTAATGTCCAGAGGAAATCCACATTAAAGCCCTCTGGCAGCACCAGAGAGTAACTCAACACGCATTACGTGAGGTGCGTGAGATAAGCCAATCCTTGCGTGAGAACTGGTTTCCTTGAAAACTGTTGAACTTTGGTGAACTTTGTCCCACAGTCTTCGCCCACAGCTGGGCGATGACTGTCGCTGGTGAGAACCAATCAGCGACTCGCTTTGTTAACGATATGGAAGTGGAAAGCCAATGAGAGTACTAGAGTAACTTTGAGGGCGGTACCAACCGTGCAAGGTTCTTCTTGGTGCCTTGAAGTAGCATTACTTAAACACAGTCGGACCGGAAGTAGACGTATTCTTTCAAAATAAAATCTCAACATTTATCAATCTAATCAAGTTAAATTAATAGCAACAACTGAGTCAGCATGTTGTTGCTCAGGTTGCAAACCGCCAGGACCGCCTCTGGCTTCTCAGGACACTCTGTGACGCTTTACAGTAAAACCAACACATTTTAATTGTATTTTATCTTAATCTATTCTTTTATCTTTTTATTTATTCGTTTTCTCTTTAAGAACTTTTTAATTTTGAGCTGATTTATTTATTCTAATATCTTTATAAATATGTATTTAGTTGTTTGCTTATTTGCGTGTACCATTTTATTTTTATTTTTTTTATTGAATATAACTGTATATATTTACTTATTTGTGTAATCAAAATATCTTCATTTTAATTTTGTTTTTTATTTTAATTTTTCACAATTGTAGCAATTTTATGTAATTATTTTAGTTTTTGTTTTCTTTTTTACTTTTATTATATTTGATATACTAAACTGACTTTTCAGCTTTATTTTGAAAACCCCAACCGGAAGTGGTGTTGCCGCGCGCTCGCCTTGATGGTTGATAAGCAGTGAGTGCTGGAAGTTGGAGTGGAGAGTCTCTGGGGTAAATGTCGGAGTGTTTGTACGGAGTCACGGTCGGACTCTCCCCGGTATTACATAACCTCAGTCCGACTCCTCCCGGTTCTCCCGCCGCTTCGCCTCCGAACCGACAGAGATGGGTGAGAAGCAGCAGAAAAGCCCCGAAGGAGTGAAGTACTTCAGGCTGTCAGAGATCGAGGAGCAGAACTCCTTCAAGTCCACCTGGATCATCATCCACCACAAGGTCTATGACGTCACCAAGTTTCTGGATGAGGTGAGGAAAGTTCTGCTTCCGGTGTCCAGACCCGCGGTCCGGTTCCGATCACCAGCCTGTTTGCTTCTTCACATCAGATTTGATCAGGATTAAATCTGAGAGCCAGTCAGGGCCGTAGCTAGGGATTCCGGATTTGGGGCCCCGGGCCCCCTATCGCCACCAACTATAAACTTCTCTACAATTTAATGTAACTTAATGAATCTGAGCAACTTTTACATTAAATCACTGATTTTTGGTTATTACGTATTTATTGTTTTCTGTAATTATTGAAATGTGAGCATCACATTTTATCAGACCTGGTGAAGCCATTTAAAAAGGAAGGTTGTTAAAACTACAGAGTCTTTGCTGTCATAAATTCATCATTTCAAATATTTTTCTTTATTCTGTTCATATAGTTTGGACCGACTCAGTCCAGTAGATGTCAGAACCTGACCGACTTCTTCCATGTCTGAATGTAGAAACACGACTTTACTTTGGTTAGGACGCTTGGTTCATCAGTTTATTATAAAATAGTTTTTAGATCGACTCAATCCTCCAGTCAGAGGATTGATCATTAAAAAACCCAGAAGAATCAAAACAACTTCTGAATAAACTGTTAAAATAAGGACATCTCACTTCCTGCAGTCGTCTCCATGGTAACCAGCTGTTGGTCCCGTCAGCCAATAGGATTGCAGGTTTATTTAGCATGAAGCTGATTTGTTCAGGTCAGCAGCTCTTCTTCTGCTGTCCAGTAATGTCTCCATCGTCTCCATGGTAACCGTCTCTCTCAGGTCAGAGGTCATTTATGAGCTGATATTTGCTCCTGCAGGAACTTTCACACAGAACCGGCCCGGTTGGACTTTTGTCCCGCCGTCTGTCAGAGGACAGGCTGCACAGAGGTGAGGCGGTGGGCGTGTCCTCCAGGTGAGCGTCAGCACCGGCCAGCCAATCAGGACGCTCGGTCCGGGCTTCCTCAGACCCGGTTCTGATGAGGCCCGGCTCGTTGTCTCTGCTGCAGGCTGTAAATCATTGGCAGGGCGATCCGGCAGATCGGATCAGGGACGAGAGATAAGAGGGAAACGCCAAGTCAGCAGAACACACCCAGAACCAGAACCTAGAACCTGTCCAGATCCAGAACCAGAACCGGTCCCTGAAGGTCTTCCAGAGGTTTTTGTTCTGCTGGTCAAACATTTTATTTGTTCTGCCATTTTGAACCTTTTGGTCATATCAGCAGTTTGGTTCAGTTCATTAAATTATTAAGTTTATTAAAGTTATTTCATAATAAGATTTACCTCAAACATCCATCAGAACCTTCAGAACCATCAGAACCTTCCATTCTGAGCTAAATACAGAAACAGTTTGAGGAAAAACATCAGATTATTGTTTGTTTCATTAAATGTTTTATTTATTGTTCTAATAAAGGAGAGAAAATTTAAAATATTTATTTTGAGAGAAAATTATTTTAGACTTTGGGATTTTTGTGCAAAAAGAAACTAATTAAAGATGTAAAACCTCCAATATTTGGTTTTCTGAAACGATTTTCTAATGTTTTCATATCAACTTTAACATTTATTGCATTTTGAATATTTGGGCAATATTTGATATGTGAAGATTTTCATCTAATAAAGTACAAAATAATGATAAGATTGTAAGAATTTAGTCAATTACTTTAAACTTTACTGGTGAACAGAATATTTCACACTGTAAAACATTTTATTAGGATAAGAAAATGGAATTAAAATTCTTAATTAAAAAAGTTTTGTGTTTTTAAAAAGTAGCAACTGATGAAGGTTTCATAAAATCTGCCTGCATAATTCACTCCTCCTCATGGCACCGGGTCGTATCGGGTCGTATCGGGTCGCATTGGTGAAAAATCTGTAAAACTGACATTTATAAAATAAAATGTTATAACTGATGATTATTGGTCACAATTTCAGTAACTAAAATAACTGAAACTGAGCTGAAAACCAGACGTTCTCCAGGAAAGCTGATGATCAGGGGTTTCCATGACAACCAGAGCGTTGTGGTTCTGGTTCTGGTTCCGGTGGTGACGGTGTGTCCGTGTTGCAGCATCCCGGAGGCGAGGAGGTTCTCAGGGAGCAGGCGGGGGGCAACGCCACGGAGAGCTTCGAGGACGTCGGTCATTCCACCGACGCCAGGGAGATGGCCGCCAGCATGGTGATCGGAGAGCTGCACCCGGTCAGTGTGGGGTCGTTGCCACGGCGACGCCGACATGACACGACGCCGAGACACCAACCTTACTGTCCACCATGACACCTCCACCCTCTCACTGTCTGTCTGTCTGTCCGTCTGCAGGACGACCGGCACAAGATCGCCAAGCCTGTGGTGAGTCAGCAGAGCCAGGGGCATCATGGGAAATGTAGGCCACAGTGGTTGGATGAGGAGCAGTAAACCCCCGAGACAGGAAGAGGATGATGATGTTTAACTCTGACCCTTCTCATCACTTCTCTTGTTTGTGTTGGACAGGAATGGCTGGTTACCACGGCGAAGGAGGACGCCAGGTAAACGCTTTGCTCCAGGGGCCTCCAGGAGCCTCCAGGGGTCTCCAGGGGTCTCCAGGGGCCTCCAGGGGTCTCCATGGCCTCCAGGGGCCTCCATGGCCTCCAGGGGCCTCCAGGGGTCTCCAGGGGCCTCCAGGGGCCTCCAGGGTCTCCAGGAGCCTCCAGGGGCCTCCAGGGGTCTCCAGGGGTCTCCATGGCCTCCAGGGGCCTCCATGGCCTCCAGGGGCCTCCAGGGGTCTCCATGGCCTCCAGGGGCCTCCATGGCCTCCAGGGGTCTCCAGGGGCCTCCAGGGGTCTCCTGGGGTCTCCAGGGGCCTCCGTGGCCTCCAGGGGTCTCCAGGGGCCTCCATGGCCTCCAGGGGTCTCCAGGGGCCTCCAGGGGTCTCCAGGGGCCTCCAGGAGCCTCCTGGGGCCTCCAGGAGCCTCCAGGAGCCTCCTGGGGTCTCCAGGGGCCTCCAGGGTCTCCGGGGCCAAAGTGAGTTTCCGTCTCGGTGGTTTAGTAACTCCTGCTCTCTTGCAGCTGGTGGTCCAATCTGATCATCCCCACTCTGGCAGCCGCCTTCGTGACCCTGATGTACCGCATCTACACCACCGACAGCGAGTGACATCATCATTCGAGCGCTGTGATGTCATCGTCCGCGGCGCTGGGTGCCGTGGCTCCTGCAAGCGTAGAGTGGTGGTTCTAGAGCGGACGACTGGCTGCTGTGGACCAACAACATCACATTCCCTCAGTCTGATCTAGGATCCACGGCTCTGTGCTGCATCGCCATGGCAACTCTGAATTAACCAGATTTTAACCAGCCAATCACACGACTCTATCCCAATGAAGTACCTAATGGCGGCCATTTCCAATCCAGATGTTCAGCAGAACCTCTTGATCTTGCACTGGATGTATAATTTGTTTTGATGTCTTCATAACTGAATGTGAACGAGTTTCAGTCAGCAGCTAATGTTGGGTCCAATTCGGTCCAGTTGGTCCAATCTGGTTACAGCTTGACTCTAGGTGGTTCCAGTTGGTTCCAGTTTGGGTCCAGTTTGGTTCTGGTGACCTCAGTCTGAAGGGTGGGTGAAACCCGACCCGCGGTGTTTCTCTCCAGAACCGGCTTCCCGACTCGTTCTGCAATAATAAAACTCTTAAACTGAACTGATGAAATTCTGACTTTACTTTATGGAAAAAGTTTAAATTTGTGTTAAAACCTGAGAGTTGCTCCTCCGTCCAGCAGGTGGAGCCCTTCAGACTGAACCATTTTCCAGAACTTCTGGTCGATCCGGATCTGATGACACCTGTCCAGGTTCTGTCAGAACCGGAACCAGAACCCAGTGATTCTGTATGAGTGCAGCTGCTTATAATGTAATAAAGTGATTGAGATGTTGCTGCTGCGGGCTTTTATTCTGAAATCTACTCCAGGTCATTCTGGAATGGCTGGTTCTGGAGCCGTCAGATGAATGCAGCTCTGCAGCGCCACCCTGTGGACGATCAGTGTAACAGGAACAAACTGGTGATTTTATGTAGCTCAGATCCAAATTAAAAAATTAAACCCAGAACTTAAATATCAACCAATCAGCTGCAGGTTGGCGGTCTGTTGCCGGGAAGATTTCAGAAAGGAGACCGAAGAAACAAAGCTGATGTATTTTATAATTATATTAAACGAGTAATAAACTGGGACGTTGTAAATATGGGGGATCAAATGGAGGTCCGGGGGCCTTCTTACGGTCCTCTGAATGATTTTCTGAATGATAAACTGTTGGTTTAGTTTTTATTTTGGGAATCTGATGATTTAATTTATTTCAAAAACATCGAGCTGATTTTAGTTTATTATTTTAACAAAAAAATAAAATAAATGTCGATTTTGATGTTTACATTTTATTTAAAATGTTTTCAACCTCATGACAAAAAGTTTGGACTGAAGTGCTAAAAATGAAAACCTACAAATAAAAACAGAATGCTGCCACCTGGTGGTAGAAAGTGGTAATCAGTAAATCCGGGTCTTTAAGATTTGACAGGTGTCCTCCACTTCCGGTCCCCTGGGGGAATAAATACGATGTGACACAGGAGTCCAGTTAGAAACTCTTCAAAATCGGAAAGAAAAGGAAACAGGAAGTAGATTGTTATTCAGAAATACTCAAACAATGTACTTAAGTAAAAGTACAAATACACAGACAAACATGTACTCTAGTAAAAGTAAAAGTACCACATTAACATTTTTACTGGAGTAAAAGTCAAAAAGTTCTGGCTTTTAAAAAATACTTAAGTATTAAAAGTAAAAGTACTTGCTGAATGCGATATCTATTGTATTTAATTTTAATAGATCAGTAATGTGACATTTTAATGAACAATGCCACAGATAAATCATGTTGTTAAAACATGATGTTAGCTTTGTTAACATCATGTTAGCTTTGTTAACGTCATGTTAGCTTTGTTAACATCATGTTAGCTTTGTTAACATGATGTTAGCTTTGTTAACGTCATGTTAGCTTTGTTAACGTCATGTTAGCTTTGTTAACATGACGTTAGCATGTTAGCATTGCTAACGTCATGTGTGGACGTTAGCAATGCATGACGTTAGTATTGCTAACGTCATGTTAGCTTTGTTAACGTCACGTCCACAGAGTTTACATTTCTTTAAAAGTTGGACGAAGCTCTGCTGATTTTCCATGTCACCAAATCTGATGATTTACTTTCCTACCACTGAGAAAGTAAACAGATTTTCACATTTACAGTCTTCTGCCGCTCAGAGGAATCCACTGCGCATGTCTGGAGTGAAAGGAGGCGATGGTGACAACAGACAGTAATTATTAAATCACATTATTGGTTGGATTTTACAGCCACATTAATCCCTGAACTTCACATTTTAACGGAAAAGAAAAACGCAAAGCGACTCGGATGTAACGAGTATCGAGACGGTTTTATAGAAAAGTAGTGAAGTAGAAAGTATCCATTATTAAATCTACTGAAGTACAGTAACAAAGTATTTGTACTTGGTTTCTTCCCACCACTGAGAAAGTAAAAAAAATCACATTTACAGTAGAACCAACCTGAACCAGAACCGGATCAGAACCGGAGCAGAACACCAGTTCTTCCACCTGTCAGTGATGATGATGAAGGTCAGAAAAATCACTGGAAAAAAATATTTAAACATTTTATAGAAATGTAATAAATCAAGATGTTTATTAAAATGAAAGGTTCCAGACATTTAACTGAAGTAAAAGATGTTTAACTTTTTGTTTTTGTTGAACATTAAAAACTGATCAGAGCTCAGTAATAAATCAACAAACTGAAAACTATTTTTAATAAAACTATTTTTAACTTTCATATTTAAAATGTTCAGAGGTTTTATTCAGTTTTTCCTGCATGTTGACTCAGGTTGTTATGTAACTCTGACCTTCACATTAAACACAAAAATGTTTTTATTCACTTTATTCAGATTTTCTGCTCAGAGGAAACATTTATAACCTGATAATGAAGCAGAAAAATATAATAAAACTTTTCATTTTGTTTCCTTTTTGGCTGAACGTGAACATGACGTCACCCTGTTGGTGGCGGTGACGTCACGTGTCTGTTTACTGCGCTGATTGACGCACCTGCAGCACGTGAAGCTCCGCGTTATGTAACAGGAGGAAACAGTGACGTCTGAGCTTCTGCTGGATGATTATATCACATTGATAAGTTTATTATTCATTTATTAAAGATTTATAAAGATTAAAGGAAGTAAACTTTAGAATTATATTACTAATAATAAAAATCACAACATTATTATATAACAATGTTATAACAATAATATCACAACCACTACTGATAATAAAAATACTTATGCAATAATAATTCATCATTATTATTAAGAACCTCAAAGTTCAGATCAAACTTCTAAATATTAATTTGTGGCAGAAAACAAATAAATATTTCACAAAAGTTAAAAATGAAATAAATATTTAATTATACATTTTCCTTAAATCTTGTTTTGACTCCATCAGGTGTTTATAGTTTACTGACCTGGTTCTGGTTCTGGTTCTGGACGGTCAGAGTTGGACCTCAGTAAATCCTTCTGGAGGCCATGAATGGCTCACGAACCGCAGGTTGGAGACCAAACCATCTGATCATATAGGAACGTTATTCAGTTAGTGGAAACTCTGGAGGAGCTGCAGGGAACACAGAGGCACGCCACACTTTTCAGATTTCATATTAATAATCTTTGACTTTGTGTCATAAAATTAAATCCTCAGTTTGAGCAGCAACCAGGTGAAGGTTGAGGAGTGTGTGTGTGTGTGTGTGTATAGGTGTGTGTAGGGGTGTGTGTGTGTATAGGTGTGTGTAGGGGTGTGTGGGTGTAGGTGTGTGTGTGGGTGTGTGTGTGTGGGGGTGTGTAGGTGTGTGTGTATATGTGTGTGTGTCAGCAGGGGGCGGGGGTCCGTATACAAGCGGCGCCACGTCCGCCGCCCCGCAGGTCGCAGCTCACCAATGATCCGCTCAGCTCCGCCGTGCGGGCCGAACCGGGCCGGGCAGCAGAACGGCCTGCGGGATGAAGAGGAGGATGAGGAGGATGAAGAGGGGGACCTGGAGGACGAGGTGGACGCGTCTCACCTGGAGAAGTTCATGCGGGACCGGAGGAGAGCCCGCTCTCTGCCCGCGTATCCCGTAGCGCTGCTGGACGGCGGCAGGAAGCGGGTCAAGTTCGCGGACTCGATGGGTCTGAGTCTGGCCCGCATCAAGCACTTCAGCGCCCAGGAGGACCCGCAGATCCCGCCCAAGGTTCTGTCCCGGTACCAGAGCTTCCCCCCGCAGCAGCAGGACCCGCGGGCCGGACCGGAGCCGCCGCGGCTGCTGGCCTGCTTCCCCGAACCGCGGGACGCGGAGCGGCGGGTTCGGGAGCTGCGGGTCTGTCTGGAGAGGCTGGCTGTGACCCGGTTCGAGCTGCGGGGCCAGGTTCTGGTCCTGCGGGGCTGCGCCGTCAGGCAGGTCGGGGTTCGGCTCACCTACAACGACTGGCTGACCTACGTGGACGAGCAGGCGGTACCGGTCCCGGTCCCGGTGCCGGAGCAGTCCGGGTCGGAGTCGGTCCGGTTCGGCTTCACCGTGTTCACTCCGCCCTTCATGGACCCGGGAGCCTCGGTCCACTTCGCCGTGTTCCTGCGCAGCGACCAGGGAGAGTTCTGGGACAACAACCTGGGCCAGAACTACTCGCTCCGGTACCGGAACCACAACCAGAACCAGCCGGGCCGCCCGGACCCCGAGCCGGCCGTAGAGGCTTCTCCATCCCTCTGAGCGGATCAGAACCATCGGAACCACCTCAAGCAGGTGATCCAACCGGACCGGTTCTGATCCAAATGTTTGACTGTCAGGATGAAACCTGAAGAATCCCGGAACCATTAAAGTCCAACAGGTCCAGAACTCCATCCAGACTTTGATCTTTATATTGAAAATCCAAGATGGACGATAATCGATCATTTAATTTGATCGGATTTATTTGGTTTGGACATTTGATCAGTTTATCAGTTTAATATCCTGAGCAGAAACTTTTACCACCAAGTTATTTAGAACATTTTGATTTAGAATTTAATGATCAAAGATTATAAATGGAATCGATTATTATCATTATTATTATTATCATTATCATTATTATCATTATTATTATTATCATTATTAGACAGCCGCCTCCAACCTCTCCCTTCTAAAAACATTAATATTTGCCTGTTTTAATAGTTTAAACACCAAATATAAAGTATTAGGAAAACTTTTACTAATCCTCTCATTTTTAATCCACTTAGATCTTTAATGTTTTTGATAACTGAAAATGTTTAGCACATTTAGCTTCATCTAAATTCATTTTCTAAAGCACTAATTTCCTTCACTGCTCTGTAAACAAAAATGTAAAAAATTATAGAATCAATTATTTTAAAATGAACCTGAAGTTTCGTCTCAGTGGCTTTGAAAACTTTCATCACACTGAGCTTCATCTAAATTAATTTAGGAGTTTGTAAACTTTTAGTTGAATAAAACTTGATCATTCAAGAATTCATGTAGTTAGCTGTTTATAGTCATGCTCTTATTTTGAAGGAGGAATACTGTTAATGCAGCAGTGAAGAAACTGCAGGTGGAATAGAGAATACAAAACTTACACAACCAGCAGTTAAATTTAGCGCTTTAGCATTAGCTTCCACTAGTAGCGCTCTAGCATTAGAAGAGCTATGTTTATATTACTGCTTTATGGTTAGCATAGCTACCATTTTAGCTAATGAAGCCCATCATTGTTCCTTATAATAATTTAGATTTTAAAACTTAAAATGTTAGATTTTAAAATGTAATATTTATTATTGAGCCTAGCATTAGCACAGCTAACCTTTTAGCTAGCAGTAAATCACATGTCATTCTGTTCATTTAAATAGATTAAATTTGTTTTATGGAAAAATTCCAACCAGAATTATTTTCTACAAATTATTTTTTGGCATTTTGTTTATCAGATAAATACAAACAGGTTGAGATCCAAGATTAGCTTTAAATAGGACCATAAATATATTATTAAAATAATTGAAACATGATCAGAAACTGTGAAAAATATATTGGTATAATTTCATTTTCTGAATGTTACATTAGAGTTTATCAAGCTAATTAATATTTGTTTTATTTTACACGATAAATAAAAAACAAAAAATAAGAAAAAAAAATGAAAATAAAATAAACAAATCCTGTTTTCTACATTAAAGTTTTAATAAAACAATAAAAGCAGATGATTATCATCTAATAATAATAATAATAATAATCTGATGAGGTCATGAATAATTTGACTAAATCTGATGTTTTCTCCTTATTTGTATTTTTTCTGGGTTCAGCTGCTATTGGAGGTCAGTGGTTCTGATTCTGACCGCAGGTGTGATTTCACTGTGACGTCATCGGCAGGGCCCGCTCTGATTGGTCCATCCGAGCTGCAGGATGTTTTCCTGCTGCTGCAGTTTGGAGCCAAATATTTGGTTTAATATTGAACACAGAGCTGGAGGGAGGAGGTTCGGTCCGGTTCGGATTATGAAAAACAAACAAAGTTCTGGGTTCAGATCCAGAGTTCGGTGCCGGTTTGACCCAGATGACCCAAACAGCAGAACCTCTCCTGCTGGTTTTCTCTGCTTCACATCATTTATCAATCATTTCCTCACATAAAGTGGAAAAAGTTCTGATTGGACCCGGTTCCGGTCCGAACCCAGTAGAACCGCAGGACCCAATAAAACCTGCATGTGAGATTCAGTTTTATCAAACCGTCACTGAATTTAACTTTATTATGAAACTAAATGTTTTTTTCTAAGACAGAAATTATCCAGATAATAAACCATAAAGCATCCGGTCCGGTCCGGTCCGGTCCGGTCCAGAGGTTACAGAACCAGAGCTCAGGTTTTAACTGATCGCTGCTGAGATTCATTAAAACTTTAAAAAATGATTCTGAATAATTAACTGATGATTCTGATCAGATCGATCAGAATAAATGTGACTGAAATTATTTTAAAGCTTTTTATCAAATTATAAAGAAAATGAAAATAAACTGAACTGAATTAAAGATTTTTAACTGTCGTTTTTATATAAAATAAAGTTTGAAGCATTAATGTTAGTAAAATATATTTACACAGAATCTATTCTATTTTATACGTTTTTTAATTCTATTAGTTTTATTTTTGTTTTGAAACATTTATTCTAGTCTGACATCATCATCTGATTAAATAGTGAGTACATTTAAACTAAACAATGTTAGCATGTTGCTAACCCCTCAGCACCACACATCCTCCGCCGTGCCTGGCAGCGTCACTCCGGTGTTTTCTGCATATTTATCATGTTTCTCAGATTTTGCAGCTAAAATATCATCTGATCAGAACTCAGCTGAGTTACAGATCAGCTGGTGTTACGTTTGTGATGGTAGGACAGGAGATGGAGACGCGATGACCCAACATGTCCTCGTCTTCCTCAGTTCTGGATGGGAGACATGAGAACCTTCAGCCAGGAGTTTTTTCTCCTCCGATAATAAATCATATTCATGTTTGAGGGAAACAGGAAGCTGAAATGCTCCTGCAGGTCACACAGTCACTGGTGGAGGAACCTGATGAAGATCATCGGGTCTCTGCAGAGCGGAGAGGATCAAAACACAGCCGGCCGTGTTTACAGCCCGTCTGTCCGTCCAGCTGTCTTCACGCTCAGACCAAAGTCCAGAGGCGCCTCATGTTGGTAAACGTGACCTCCAACGTTTCATCTGTCAACAAACGCCGCCGCGTCTTTCTGGTCGAATCGATGTTCTAGAAATAAACCAGCTGCTGTTTTGGTTCCTTTAGAAAAAAACGTTGATTCAATCCAGAACTTATCGAATCCTGAAGGAGAATTAAAGTCTGAAGCAACTTTCATTATGGATTTTATTTTATTAAGAATGTAAAAAGATTAATTCTGTCATGTCATCCTGATGGACTCTGTTCTCTTCCTGAGTCAAACCAACCTGTTCCCCTCCTGGCCTGTGGGGGCGCTGCACCAAGAACCACTGAAGGAAACGACACAAAAACCTCTGGAGACACTGAGAGCAACTTCCTTCTTCACCAGATGGAAACAAGATGGAGGATCAGATTTTAGTGTTGGAGGATTTCTC
>CAEGAG010023857.1:0-46503 GCA_903067065.1 Brachyrhaphis terrabensis | reverse complement strand
GAGGCGGCTGGGATGGAGAATGGGACGTTATCTACTATATATCTACACACACACACACACACACACACACACACACACACACACACACAGAGAGAGAGAGAGAGAAAGTTACGAGCCTGTTTCAGTGCTATCAAATTAATAGGTAAATGACAGCAGCTAGTCCTAACTTTACGTTTATTATAAATAGCTTACCAAAAAGCAAAAATTACGGACCACGTGCACTTTAATAGTAAGTTAGCAACAGAACTCAACCGCAAACATTAAATGAATTTGACTCCACTACAGTTTAGCTTCACGAGCTAGCTGCTCAGTTAGCTTAAAGCGCTGCTACTGCGTCTCTCTGTTTACAGTCTCACCTTTGGTCTTCTGTGAAGAACCTCGCCTGTAACTGCGACATTTTGACTTTTGTAAAACTATATATATATATATGTATTCCAGAAATTAGCAAACGGTAATAAAACTAGTCCGCTCCGCTTCATAACATATCCAATTCGCATGCAGTGTCGCCATGTGCTGTGTGGGAAGACTTTCAAGTCGAAAACCGATCGAGTTCGGCGACTCGCTGATCACCTGATCTTGACTGGTTGCTGAGCGGTACCCCATGAGCGCACGCGCGATTCGATTCTACGTCAACTTCAGCGCCATTTTATGAGTGGCATTTTCAAACTCTTACTCATCCTTAATACTTGCTCCGAAGTTTTAATTGAAGGTAAGTGACTGTGAGGTCTATTCTTTTTAACATTAAAAAAGTATTATAAAATAACACTTCTTTATATTTTAACTTGTATCACATCTGAATGCTTCATATTAAGCTAATTTAAAGCATAAACAGTTAACTCTTTTGATCTCTGACTAAATCAAAACTACCCTGTGACCTCCTGCTGGTTAATACTTATTATTCATAGTCATTCAATTACAAGTCTTTCAATGTAGAAATCTGTAGTTTGGACATCAAAACAATGGCTCCAGGAAAATTTTGAAAAATTACACAATTAGGGCACAAGTTTAGATTTTTGTGAAAAAGAAAACGGTCACGACTCAAATGAGAAATCTGCATTTATTTGTCTCATCACTCACACTGATACAGACGTCTCAACATGAAAACAGCTAAATTAAACTGATTAAAAAAATAAACAATAGAAACTACGTGGGATTTCATTCATAACTGGAGAGACGCTCTCTCCCATCCGTAAAATGAGATCTACTGAATTTTCATGCCAGGGAATAGGCACCATAATACTGCTGTGCCGTTTTGAAGATAAAAATGTATGACACAAATTTATAAAGAAAGAAAAGCTAAAATAAAGTATATACACTATGACAACTCTTCACTCATCCTCTTCCTCCTTCACCTTCTTTTTTTTCTTCTTTTTCTTCTTTTCTGTTGGCTGAAAAGCAAAGACGAGAGCAATTAAAAAAATTATTAATTAATTAAAACTATAAAAAATTTTGATACAATATGTGAAGTTTACCTCACTGACTGGCATTTCCTCCTCTTCCTCCTTTGGCTCCTCAGGTTCCTCCTCTGCCTTCTTTTCCTTCTTCTTCTTTTTCTTAAGAGACTCTGTGGCCTCTTGCTCTAGAAAACAAGACGGGGACGTTTTTGAGCATCGTGGATTCCTGAACATATACGGAAGAGATTTTCTTCCTTTGAAATTCACACACCTTCTGCTACCGGTTCCTTTTTGGGCTTTTTGGACTTGGCCACCAGAGTCACAGGGTCCTGTTCGCTCGTCTCCCCCTCGACCTCCTCAAATTTCCTCTTTTTTGAGGTGGACGGAATCGTCGAGTCGCCGGACGGATCGTAGATTTTCACCTCGCTGAGTTGGAAGAAACAAAAAAGCGTTGAATAATCCCACTTACAAAAAAAAACAACTCCTAAATAGCAGGAACGTGTTGCTCCTCACCTCTTGTGCTGGTATTTGTCTGCCTTCGCCATTGCTTTGCCTGTTCCGCTGATTCTTCGGATCTGTGACGGGAAAGAAATCGGGAGTTAAAGGCAAACAAAGGAGGACAAAAAAAAAAGCGGGTCAGAATCGATCTTCGGACTCTTACTCCTCTGTCCTCCAACTGCCGTAGTCTGGCCTCCAGCTTGGCCCGGTTCTCTGCTCCCATTTCTGCGTTCGTGTCCTCGCCAAGGGCGTCGTATCGGATAGCCAGCGCCGTTTTAGCCGCCAGCATTCGGGAAATCTGGACATAACGCGACAGGAGAGCGTTTGTTTTAGCAATAATATTGTCATTTCGAAACCCTTTTCAACTAATATAGTTATAATAATGACATAATAATGCATGTACATCCAACTCAAAGCTTAAAAAAAAGGGAAAAACAAAAAACTAATTTCTGAAGAAATTTTAAATGCAGCAACTAACTACTTTGTACTGGGTGTCAATTGTTTGCAGTGCTTCTCAAAATGGCGGCTTTTCAACAATTAGCGCAAATTAATTATTTGATTAATTGATTATTGACACAGGTTTCCTGAACTCACCTTTCCTTTGTTCTTAGCCGTAGTCTGACCCACCAAAGAGGCGTGATAGATGAGCCCGTACTTGGGAGTGTCTTTGTGGGTCTTCAGCGCTCTGAACAGAGCCTTCTCGGCTCCAAGGATCTGCACTGTGGAGGCCGGGTGCTTCGCCAGGTTCAGAAGGGAACCTTAACGCAAAGAAAAACATAAATAAATACAAATTAGAGGACGAAGAACATGTTTCTGGTCAGAATCTGTTTGCAAGGACTCCTGATGACAGCTCAGATGAGGTAGTGACTTAAAACCATCACATACATTCAGCAAAACGACAAGCTGTCATCATCATCACTGCTGTCGCTTTAAATACATGGTTGCGTCGCTCATGTCACGTTTTCCCAGACCAGTATTTTCTGCTCCGTTTTTAGTGAAGAAATTTACTATGAACTCATAAACTTATGACTAAAAAGCAAGGAAAAAAAATTAGAGGACTAATAGAGGAACGGCAACAGAAAACACACCGAATCTAGAATTGTGAAATTGATTGATTTTTTATTTTTCAACATTGGCAAAATATCGGTAAAGTTTTGCGCACACTTGTTGTGGAAAGTGACAGAGAACTGATTGTACTTCTTTTTCCTTTTACACTTACCAGCGTGGGAGATGAGGCGCGCGCCGACCAGCTCGCCCACCATAACCGTCAGATTCGGGGCGATGGCCATCATTCTGTTCTTCAGGTAGTCATAGAGCTGAGCGCGGTACTCTGAGATCTCGATGACCTGAGGGGAAACAACAAATCCGTGTTACAGAAACACACGCACACGGTCCGGCCGGAGGCCTTTGCGTTGACCTGCGGCTGTTCAGAGGAGGTAGTGACTGACCCACACCGAACGTTTCAGGATGAAGACGACTGTCAGTATCATCATCACAGCCGCTCTCGATGGCGCTAGTGCTTTTACGAGCGACTTGTACCTGATCGCATAGGTGCCGGATGTTGCCGATGTCCTGCTCCGACACTTCTGTTCCCATGGAGATCTCCGCGGCTAGCTTGACCTCGGCTTCGATCTCCTCCGGGAGGATCTCCGACAGATCAGTGGTGGCCACGTTGGTGCGGTCACCTGCAAAGACAAAGAGTTAAAAAAAAATAAATTATAAATCAACATTTTCTAAAAGAAAAGCAATCTTTTTTCTTTTTTTTCCCCCCCAGTCCGAATGAAGCTTACCGACTTTGCGGACGGTTTTGCAGTAGGCCAGGTTGTCCGTGACGACCTTCCCCAGCTCAGGGAAGTGCCAGCCGTACCACTCCCTGCAGCGCATGTTGTAGTTGTTCAGCTCCTTGTCCAGGTCATCCAGAAGAGCTGGCGACAAAGGAAACAAACAAAAAATAAAAATAAACAACTCATGTCTATATATATATATATATATATATTACACATAATTAAACACACACTTACAGATGGCCTGCACAATCATTGTGTCCACTTTGTCCGGGCTGAACTTGAGCTTGTAACGGGACAAACTGAAAACAGATGGGGAAAAAAAAACAATAAAATCTAGTTAATTCACATCCACTGTTTTCTGTTAATCGAGATTGAAAAAAAAAAAGACCAAAGAGCCTCAGTGGTAGTGACGAATGCTGAGGAAAATCCACACGGATATTTTCAGACAGCAAAATGTAATCACTGGCAGCAGCCGCTTCCCTAACTCCCTCAACTCCCTCCTGCTCGAAACCCACCTGTGAGCCAAACCCAGTGACATGGCGCTGATCTCCCTGGGAGGAAGTCCGGAGATGAGGGCCTCCATCTGGCTTCGGATGCACCTCATGAGCTCGGCCACGGCGGGACTGTGGACGCAGCTCAGGTCCAGCTTTTCCTGAGGAACATGCGCCCGTCAGACACGACCTACTCCGCCTCCTGGTGAAACCGTTCCCGTTACAAATGGCTGCGTACTCACTTTAATGACTCCGCCCAGTTTCGCATCGCTAATGGCGAGCTGTTCATGAGCTTCTTTGGCAGCAACTTTCTTCAGAGCCTTCTTCAGACTCTTGCCGAGTTTTCCCTCAACAAGGGCAGTGGCAGCTTAGCAGCAAAGGTGAGAAGAACAGTTACTACACGCACGGGCAAAAGAAGCAAAAACAAAACTTTATTGGTTACAACTGTAATAATATTGGATATCGGTATCGGCCTAAATTTTTATGTTACACAAAAAAGTAGTCACTCCTAACTTTAATTAGGTAAAAATTCTGAAACTTATAATTTATGTTGTTCCATCAGAAAACCTGAGCCACTGTGGATGTTATGTTCTCAGCGGTAGTGACGGTTTTGTGGGATACCTCATGTTTCCATCAGCCACAGACATACATCACAGACCAGACTGCATGTTAAAAAGCATGAAGGAGAACACGGCAGTACCTGCTAAGGCCTCTGTTGTGTCCTGGAACTTCTCAAAGTGCTTCAGTTTCAGTCTGGAGGAAGAAAACGACAAAAAAACAACTGATGTCAGGTTTTGTTGGATTGGCAACCCACTGACTGGTTTCAATGGAATTACAGGATGTACAATGTCTGAACTTTACATTTTGTTGGCTTTCTCAGGAGTTTCAAACTCCTTGTACAGGCTGTCCACCTCCTGCAGCTTGGATTCATCGAGGACCTGAAAGACACATGGTAACCAGACACATCAGATCTACTAACTTCGCCCTCTGCTCCAGCATTTAGTCAGCTGCAGCATTTCTATCCAGCAGCACTCATATCCTGCACAATGGTTAATAATAAATGGGTCAGTTTCTCATACCTTGTGTTATTTACCTAATGTAAGATCGTTTGATTAAGACTTTTTTTTTTACATTCCACAATACAAAATATGTTATAAAAATATGTACGATTCACTCTGCTATTGTATCGGGTTAATATTGATGTTGGCCAATACTCAACGCGGCAATATCGTTATTGTATCGGAAGTGAAAAAGCTGTATCGGGAAACCCGTACTACAAATAACATTTGAATTAGAAAGTGTATATGTTATTCATTTATATTGAATGAAGCATATTTACTTGAACTGAGTTTGCACCATTTTTAATACAGCTTAAAAAATTACAGGAAACTTTTTATAAGAGCTTAACAGCTTTTGACTGAAGACTCCTGATACATAAAGCAATGCGCAAATGAGCGATATACACTTTTTGACACTGTAATTCTATCACAACAAAAAGCAAATTGCTCTGTTCTGGTCGGTAAAGCTTTAAAATTGTCCCCCCATGTTGAGCCATTGAAATAAACAGGCAGACGAGGCTCCAAGTCCACACGTGGTTACAGGCCCGTCGCAATGCTAGCTCTGTGTTAGCATGCGACTTAGACAAACATTATCACGTAACGTAAAGATACAATGTAGCATCCCCAAACACGAGCAGAAGATTTACTACGTTAACTGCATTTTGTCACGTGTTACTGCAAAATGTAAATCCCAATCAGTTAGTTTCCGAGTTACGATGCTAATCGGAGCTAACTTCGAATGCAAAAAGTGTCAAAATCTGAATTATGCTTTTAAATAATCATGAAAAAAAGTTCTACACTTACTTTAAAGATGGCGTAGCCAGCAGCGGTCTCGAATAGCACTAACATTTTTTTAAAAATTAGAAATTAGTCCTGTATGTGTGTGACGAGGCTCCCCGGTAAGGAGAGCGTTGAAGTTTAGCTTCTCCGCAGACTACTTCCTCCACACGCGGTGCAGAGAGAGGTCGGTGGAAGGAAACTGATGGGTTGCCAGATCCGTTCACATGGGCTGAAAATACCCGATTTAGCATATTACTTTCAGATCTATTTTAGAAGCGCTCCTTTGTAGATATTATTAGTCATTTGTGTGTGTGTATATATATATATATATATATATATATATATATGCCTATATAATTTGAACTTTTGAAAATTCCAAACACTTATCAAGACATGTTTAGGAAATAAATAAAGCACCCTAACACTAGACTTTGGTAACTGCCTTACGAAAAACACTATAATTTCAGTTCTAACATACTCGAAATCTTAATTAAATTAGACCATTTTTGATTGTGTCCATTAACTGTTTCGCGAGAAGCTTCAATAGAGTTTTGATTTCCGACATCTTGAACGTAGCACAGGTCTTTCCTGTTGACACGGAAGTGACGAACTCCAGAACACACATGTGCGCTCTAGGGGGAAACGCGGAGGAGAAGTTCCAGTCGAGTTTAGCTAAACATTACCAAACAGCGGTTAAACAAAAAGCGACCGACCGAGAGAAATGACTGAATCTCAACGCTACCCGCCCCCGGACTTCAGCTGTCCTCCACCGAACTTCATGCAGCAGCCGCAGCAGCAGCAGCCCCGCTCCAACAGCTTCCACCCCAGCATGTGGAGCTGGGGACAAACGCCCTCTGAGCCCAGCTGGGGGCAAGGCGGCTACTATCACGGACAAGCGGATGGACCTGCTCACTATGGACCTAAACCACATTTCAGTAAGTGTATTATACAGTTTGCATTTCCAGCTATGATCTGGTAGGCCTATTAATAATAGCAAATGTTTCCCTCTTTAACTTGTAAACATTGTAGGATTGATTCGCTTGACAGTTGTCTTATCGTGGATTTCTTCACAGATCAGCATTTTGGTGGTGAGTGGTATCAAGCTGGACATCCCGCTGGCAGACAGAACTACAGACCTCCCTATCAACAAGGCAAAAAGGTGATTTGTTTATTTTAAAAAAGAAAAATTTGTTTTAACTTTAGTGACTTAAAAAATATACATCCATCACTTTTTGAACCTTTTTTATATTTGGTCTTATCTAAACCCAAACATTGATTCTATGTCATACTTAAATGTAAATAATGGGATTCAAGGTTTTCCAAATGTTTTCAGCCCTTCTTACTCTGTTATCCAGGGCCGGATTTACAAGGATTTGGGCCCCTGTGCTGGAAGCCATTTTGGTGCCCTATGCGCCAAAGAAAAATTTTTGCTGATTCAAATTTCATGAACCGTTTTTCCTTCCACTTTACAAATATTTACAAATCTGTTTTTACATCACATAAAATAAAAGTTTAAAGTTGTGACGTCAAAAAATCAGTAAAAAGTCCAAAGTACTTTTGCGAGCCTAATAGTGTCTTGTCTCTTGATTTGGATCGCGAATTGAATTCGCAGCAAAGAAACAGGAAGGAGCCGGAGTATTCCCACTACTGCGACACCTGTGACCGGGGCTTTAAGAACCAGCAAAAATACGACGAGCACGTTTTCCAGCATGTCAAGGTATTTATCTGCCACTGGTTGCTTTCTGGATAATATCTGAATCGTAACCCATCGTTGTATGAAATATCATCAACAGTGTTCTGTACCTGACTGCAACTTCATGGCTCATGAAAAGCTGGTCGCCATTCACTGGAAGAACGTACGTAGGCTACATCCTTGAGAATCACTTAAAGTTTTCTTCTTTCTAACGCATACTGTGTTCTAAAAATAGAGCCATGCACCAGGGGCCAAAAGAATCAAGCTGGATACTCCAGAAGAGATTGCTAAATGGAGAGAGGAGAGACGCAAGTTAGTTGGCACACGATTTTAGATGTTTTGCCACCTTTAATTCCTGTCCTCTAACCGGATTCCGATTTATTTCATGTGCAGAAACTACCCGACGGTTCAGAATATCGAGAGGAAGAAAAGAGTCATGGAGGTGCGGGAGCAGATCGGAGGCGTTCTTGAAACGACTCAGTTTGGGTGAATATGGGCATCGTCTCTGTTATTATCTGATGGGAACTGCAAATGGTCTTTTCTTGGAAAATTCAAGACTAATTAAAAACTTTCTTGAGGTACTTTTTTATCTTTAGCTCGGTTACGATTGATATTTTTTAAAGATGATCAAAACTAATTTGGAAACTTAACCAAAGAACTCAATAACTTGGATTATTTTCTTTGGGAACCACTGAGTAATAATCCAATTCTTTTTCTTATTATTTTAAGTAAGAAGCTGTATATCTGTAAAAATGCATATATATATATATATATATATATATATATATATATATATATATACTTTACTATTTGTCCTCAGGCGCATGAGAGGAAGAGGGAGAGGCAGAGGCAGAGGACGTGGTTGGGGTAACAGAGGGCCCCTCCCTTTAAACGGCACTGCTGCAGAGACCCCCAAACCACTCAACCATCTTCCCAAGGTGGGAGATCCACTGGGAGTGCTGGCCAGTACTGACCAAGGTTAGTAAATAAGTAAGCTAAAGGTTTAATGGTGAATTTTTAGAGTTAAAGCCACAGAAATGTTAGCTCTGTTTCTGGTCTCCTCCCAGATTCAGATAAAGAGGAGCCCAGTACGGCTGGCCTGGTTGTGGCCCCGAAACAGATGAGCTCAGCCCTTGGGTCATTACTGGCCAACTACGGTTCTATGAGCGAAAGCGACGAGGAACCAGAAGGTACGCTTATAGGTTTCTTACAAACGCTAGACGGCGTCTTTCTGTAGTTTTTCTGTGTCTTACCAGATCTTTGCTTTCGTAGATGTCCCCATTTTGAGAGCCAAAGAAGTTGTCAGAAGAAACGAGGCCCTCCTAAACAAAATGACACCAACTTCCGAGGACAGTCGGTGCTCTAAACATGTGGAAAAGCCCGGCGAGACTCGGACAGTTCCTCAACCAACCTCTGGCCCCAGCATGTGGAACGAGAGAAGAGGAAGAGGAGGAGGGAGCAGAGGAGGAAGGGGACAAAGACGCAGAGACATGCCTCAATCACGCCGTGTGACTTTACTGGAAATGGTATTTTCATATGAGATAAAACCAGCATAAATATAAGAGATGCACCAACATTTCCTCTGTTTGGTCGAAATAAGGTTTCACTTTGAACATCATTATTAGTGATTGGCTGGTTGGAAACGCAACTTTTTGTGTTTCTGATTCGGGGAAAGATCTGTAAGCACATTGGTTCAGCAAATGGTCTTCCCTTCCTTCCGTCGGTGAAATAATTCACCCTTCTGGCCACCTCATTGTTGGTCTATTCACTTCCTTAGACGGCTCACCTGTTGCATTGTCTGTTCATCCATTTATCCATTCTTCCTACTTCCTATTGCTTTTGTTGTTTCCTTATTTAAAGTTATTTAAAGTTGTTTTTAGTAAAAACACTTGTAATTGTAGTTCTTGGAGAGAAATTGGAATTAGCTGAAATCGGCATTAGGAGGTCATAGCTTTACAAGGTCGTAAATCTGAACGAAAATGATTGGTACGTCTCAAACAAATGTCCTTTTCAGTTTAATTCACTGCATTGTCCATCCATTCAAATATTCATTATCACTTATTACTGTTTTTTTTCCCCCCCTCTGTGTAGTTGCTGGCCCCAGACATTCGCCACGAGAGGAATGTTCTGCTGCAGTGTGTACGATATGTCGTCCGCAACCACTTTTTCGGGCTGGAAAACGGATCTCGGGACCGAGAGGAGATAAATCAGGAAAACCTGACAGTTACTGCAACCAGTGAGCTTGAAGAAAGGCCTGTGTCCCGATCAGACTCCAATGTTCACAATGAGAGACATTTTGAAACTAGAATTGTCCCGGACAGCAGAGATATTGAAGGTTTAGGCAGTGAATCTGCTGAAAGACCTGAAGAAAGTTCTAGAGAGCCTGTCCAAAGTATTGAAGAAAAGACTGCCACGTCCCACAATGGTCAAGATCCCACCAGCACAAATAATATCACATCTATATCTAATGTCTATGATGATGAAATATGGGAAATGGATGGGTGTTCTTTGAAATAATTTCTTTAAGACATTAGGTTGAAGTATATAATTATTTTTCTTGTAAAGCGAATCATTTTGTTGCAGGTGGACTTATTAATTTTGTTGTAGAATAAAAACGATTACTTACAAAATTGTTAAACTGTGAATTTTCAAACGGTATACAGGGTCTACAAAGTCTATTATGATTCTCCAGGGAAACAACTTTATAGAACAAACTCTCTAGTGGTTTCACATTCATGGTAGGTTTAAAGTTTGATGATTGGGTGTTGGGTTGTTACTGAACACCCAAAACGATTACCTTTCAACCTGGGGTGACAGTTTTGGACATTTTGTCTTTCAAACATTCTTTTCAAACTGAATAACTTTCATCAAACTTCCATTACTTAAGCTAATTACGTAGAATCTGCAGTAATCTGAAATGAACCCAATATACTTTACCAACTAATCTGAATCTAAAATGATCCTCACAGCATAATGATGCAAGCTTCTTTTTTTGTATTGTTGGCCTGCTATGGTCAGGATTACCTTTTGATGTAAAAAAAAGTAAAATAAAACATCAAAGGGTATAAATACATCTGTATTTAATGTGTATGAATGGCTTTGACCCTGTGTGTTATGGAGAAATCACAGGGAAAAAAAAGAATAATTATAATCCTTAGTAATATTAAGGTAGCTCATAAGTAGTGCTTCTTGAAAGACTTTTCTGTATGCTTGATATTATGTGTTTGGTAAGTAAAACTCGATTCAACAAGTCAAGAGGCCATTGGGAGTAGTGCAGAGGCAGAGGCTGCTCCGCCCGCCTGTGCTGGCCCAGGAGTTAAAAACAAGCATGCGCAGTATCCTAGAAACCACCTGAGCTCTCGCTATTCATGTTTGGGTAGCAACGGTGAAGTTGACTAACGGCGCGTGGGTCAACAAATTGAATTAAGTACGCCATTGTTCCGCGGCTATAAAAGCAGCAAACACTTTCTTCTGTGACTTTAGCCGCATTATAATAGCAGAGGCATTCATTATGGCTGTGAAGGGTATTCGAGTGGAACCTCCGTTTCTAGAGTTCAAAGATGTGGAAGTTGGGGAAGTTTACAAGAAGGCAGTCTCGATAACAAATATTGGGAAAGTATCCAGGAAGATATCTGTTGAAAGGCCAGCGCTGAAGGTAACGTATTTACAGGCATTTTGGGAATGAAATGTAGTTATGAATTTCTAAATGTTGAGCATTTACCAAATGTAGATATTGTTACTAGTGAACCTGCCAATTACAGCAAAATGGCGGAGTTCGCTAGCTGAAGTCGAATAGAAATTTCTCGGAAGTATTTGCCGCGTCACACGTTTCTTTGTAACAAATTGTAATTATAGTTATTGGCTACTATGCAAAAAGTAGTTTTAAAGTATGCATTTTAAAAAGTTGTCCAACCCAGCGCCATGTGAAAAAGTCTTTTTTTTTTTTTATATTGAATTAAATGTGATTAACCGTATTTTTCTTTCAAAGCTGAGTTCAATTTCATAAGCTACTAACAGGCCTACTACACTACTATGTTCACCTACATTTATTTTATTGACTGGGTTATATTTATAGTTTTTTGCACATTTATGTAATTTGCTGTTAAAATAAATAATAAAAATATGAATAGTTTTTCTTTTGGACATTATTTAAAAAAAACAACAACATTATTATTATTATTATTTTTTACTGAACAGTCCAGTTTAACCTTTGTTTCGCTACCACTGAGCAATGACAGCTTTCAAAAAGTACTTTTATTACTACATTTTAGCATGCCATAACTACAATAGTTTTAGTTATGGCATGCTTTGTATGCCATACATAGCATGCCATACAATGCTGTATATGGCATTGTATACAATGTATATTGTATATTATATACAACATTGTGTGCCATATTAAAGTATATGGCACACTGTATATAGCAGTGTGCCATATACAATGCCACAATATATACCTTGTATATATGGCATTGTATACAATGCTGTATACAGTGTTTAGGTCTGTGGTTGTAAAGGTAAAGATTTGAAAATGTTCCAGTGGTGTGGCACCACTTTCAACTCATCTGCACCTAATGATATCTTTGTCCTTTTGACTTCTCTTTCCCTGAAGATCTTTAAATTAATCAGATTGGGTCAAGATTGGTTTTTGCCACCGGGATTTTGTATTAGAGGCACGGTGGAGTTCACTCCAGTTACTGAGGAGGAGGAGGTCAAAGACTCCATTCATATATTTGTAGACAATGAGGAGCTCCTCGAAGTTCCAATAACAGGGTACGAAGTTCTCTAAGTCTGATATATCAACAGTTGTTTTCAGCCACTCTTGTCAATTGTGCCTGCTGTGCTTCCAATGCTGCGTCTCTGGCTGCAGACTTCCCAGGTGTCCCTCTTTCAGCATGGACTCATTGCTAGACTTTGGACGCCTTGCTGCCGGCAGTCAAGCGGTCAGCAAATTTCATCCAATTACCAACAACGGATCAGCACCTGGTAAGTGATGTGTTTGTTGTTTGACAGGCAATATTATATGACACTATGATAGTCATCCAGGCTGAGTACCTTTGTGTATGTGTGTGTGTGTGTGTGTGTTACTGCTGAAGGTATATTCGAACTGAAGTATAATAGGAGAGAATCGTTCTACCTCAATTTCCTCCCGTCACACGGAATCATAGAAGGTGGCGCCACCCTGTGGATGATAGTAGAACTGCGTGCAGACAGACCTGGGCGTGTTGCTGAAGAAGTTCTGTATGTTTTTAAAATTACTAACTCTCATTACTATGAATATAGAACATGTATTACAGGAATCAGAAACTATTTAGAAGGTCATTTATTTAAAAAAAAAATTAAGTGATGTAGCTTCTATAATTAACTATCTATTAGACATTTTTGTCTGTTGAACAGGTATTTGGGTCTCTACTCAAACTGGATAATGACATCTGTGATCTTGGTATATTTCTTCCCGAGGGTGCAGCTCCAGGATTGCCCAGCTGTTGTTCTTAGAATCAAGGCTGAAGTGGTGGAGCAGAGTCTTGAGGTTTCTGACATGCAGGTACATTGACTCAAATTCACACATAGATAGAATGATGTTGTTACATGCAAAATACAAAGTGCTAGATGTGGTGTGGTGATTTTTTACATCAAAATGCGACCACAGGAAAACTTTATGTAGTTTAAATTCTTTTCTAAGACATTGTAAATCTTAAAATTATTCTTATTATTATTTACATTTCTGTTTTAATTGCTTGAACATGTTGTAGGGCTCCCCCCTTTCCTGTTTGTGGTTTGGACCTGTCTACTTTGGGGCCTCCAGTGAGCAGAAGGTGGTACTAAGAAATAACGCTCCCATTTCTTGTGACTGGGTCTGCCTGCTGCTGGATAAAGCTGCTGGTATTGAGGGAGTGAGTTTGAAAACAACATCTTTAATTTGCAAGGGTGTGAGGGAGTGCAGAAGGAAACCAAAAAAAAAAAAAAGCATCGTCTTATTCAGTGTTCCTACTGTGTTTGCAGGGAACAGACCTTCAGAAGAGCACAGGCACCACCCTGCTGGAGAGGATGAAGAACTGCAGCTCAGCCAGACATTCTGCCTTCCAGGTCTTGGAGTGTGTGCCTGCAGAAGGTCGACTGCGTCCATATCACACAACCACAGTGGTAGTACGATTCAGTCCCAAATCCAAGAGGTATATTTGTCCTAAAACGCTACAAAAACTTGTTGGAAATTCATGTAAAGGAAATATTTTGTGTTAACTCATATAGTATTAGTTTTAGTTTATAGTACTAGTAGATTGATAATATTAATTCAAGGCAATGCATGTATGTTGATCAGTATCGACCTACCTTAAAAACATCAGAGATGTAAGAAAGAACAATAATGGAAAATTTAAGAAAAGTAAGTGTTACTCCCCGTCGGGGAATCGAACCCCGGTCTCCCGCGTGACAGGCGGGGATACTCACCACTATACTAACGAGGAGCTTGTAGCAGCAAGTAATACACGTCTGTATTTCACGGTTCCCCTGTGCTCTGCTTGCCAGGAGGTGGCGTTGTACTTCACCTACTCGACAGGACTACTGTCTGTTTCTCCTGTTTGATATTGTGAGCTGCAAACATGGCTTCATTCAACCTACAGGTACACGATGCTGAAATTATCTCATTGAGGACTGGACTAAAAAGGGCTATTATGCTGCATGAATCTAATGCCAAGTTACAATGCTAATGTTAATGGGCTTTCACTAGCATGTTGATACTGTCAAGTTGTGTTAAATCTGTGAGAGGTATCAATATACTGTCTTAACGTCTGAACAGAGCACGGATTCCTCTACAGACTGAATGTTAAAATGCATTTCTAGTATATTCTAATAAATATAGCGGATCTAAGCAGACCTTCACAGAACAAATGGGGACTGAATGCCTTAATGAAGCTTATTGTTTTAATTTAGTTGACAGCAGCTTGGAGGTGGCAGTAACTGGTTCCGGAATCCCCGTGGCTCTGGTGCCCTCTCCCTCTGACACGTTTGATTTCTCCCACTGTGCAATGGGCCAGCATTCAGATCTTCTGTGCGTGCTCCAGAACCTCTGCCCTCAACTTCCAATCAGATTCCGCTTTCGCAAGTTAGCACACTTTACTGCCCATCCACCAACGGGAACCATTGCCCCTGGGCAGTGCCAGGTGAGACAGTCGGCAGCGTTAGGTGGTGCTGCTGTATAAACCCCACACAGTTTTAACAAAGGAGCTTCCCCCCCCCACCCCTTATTCTCCAGGATGTAGTTTTGACTTTTAATGCACGGCAGCAGGGAACCTTCCAGGTGCGTCAGAAGGTAGACGTCCTAGGTTGGGTTGCGTCTCAGAAAAATGGCTGCTCCAATGAAGTTGGCTGCTTCCACACAATATTGCTACACCTATCTGCAGTATGTGACAGTGTGAGGATACCCCCACAACCAAAACTACATTCTGGTGAGTATTACACACTAATGATGATTGTGTTGCAGAAACAGAAATTATCTCTTGTTTTGCTGCAGCTCTGAAGTGTCCCGCCGGGTTACTGCCTTGCATCCGTTTGAGAGAGCTGGATCACTGCAGCACATTGGGCCGCATTGCCACCGCAAAGCTACACAAGCATCGCAGGGAGATGAGCCCAATCACAGATATAGACGAGTTCCTGGCTTTCCCCAACGATCGGCCCGCGAGCATCAGACCAGCATCACCACACACACAATATAGGTAGACATTAATGAGCCACACTTCTGGAAACTACATCAAACCTTTCATAAACTGTGATTTTTGGAACTTTGAGTTTGGAAAGATAATACCTTTTTAAAAGGAACTCTTACAGCAAGGGAGGAAAGTACATTTTAGATGTCTGTGTTTTACCGAAGTTTATCGATGTTTCTTTTTGTTTTGACATCGTTTAGGACCATTTTTACCGGAGTACGACGCTACCGCTACGTGGACCCCGCCTATGCTTTCACTAAGGATGAGGACGAGCTGAGACGGCGCAACCAGCAGACTTACATAAACCTTATCAAACAAGGATGGCATGAGAAGACCGGGGAGAGGTTTGCTTTGCTTTGCAAACTCTACATTTTACATTTTAGTTTTTCTTAGAGGAAAACATATAATCTTTAAATTTGTAGAGAACTTCTTTTTTTCTCAGTTTCCACCGTAAAGCCACACAATTCAACTTGATTTTGTGATTTGTTTTTAGGCAGCCACAGACTGGGAATGACGACGTTCTTGAGATTGATACACATAATGGACTTGTTCCTCCTGAGTTCAACATCAGAGACCTGAACAGCACCAAGAACTCAGACATGAGCCCTAGCTGCAGTTCAAAACACTCGAGTGAAATTACAAGCAGCGGGGACAGTCAGGTTAGATCAAAAGTGACTCACCGATATCTAGTTCAGTTACATCATTTTTTGTGTGTGTTTTGTTTACATTTTCTCATGAATTCTTCGCAGATTTTCGACGCATTGAATACAATGCCATCTACCAGCCAGCAGCTAGCAGAGTGTAGGAGGACCCTGACTCCTTTGGAGCTCTACCAAGTCGACATAAGTAGGACTTTATTTTTGCAAACCATCGACAGAACAAAAATACAAAAGAAATGTGTCTAAACAATATTAATAAAATGTTCCTCCTTCCAAACAGCTCCCTCGTCGGTGAACTTTGGCATAGTGACTCTGCATTCAGTTTGCGTTACGAATGTGCATCTCGTCAATCGCCTGCCGGTGCACGTCTGGGTTGAGCTGGATGTGGACTGCGAAGAGCTGCAGGGCTCCTCAATGCTGTCCCAAGTCTTGCCTCCCTTCTTCCACAGCATCTTGCCCCTGACGTTTCAGAGCACGCTGCTTGGCCACTTCAAAAGGCTAGTTCCTTTTTCTTGTCAGACAATGGATTGAAAAGAAAGAAGAAGAAAAGAAAAAGCTTCTAGGATTATCACGGTCTAACGTTACCGGCTCAGTGCGTGTGATTCTTTCTTCCAAATAGACTCAATCATTTCGAAGTTCTGCTACTGATAATGATTTGATTCTGTTGTGTTCAAATTTTAAGTTTTAGCTTGTCTGTAAAATTGATACCAAAATAATAACTTCACAAGAGGCTCAACATTCCTCGTTTCATTTTTTATTTTTTATGTTGGAGTTCTCATAAAATTATTCCTTCGTTCTCTTATTATTGTGACTTAATTCTAATTATAATGCTTTATTTTGACTGTACTGTCATATGACTTTACTCTCATATTACTACGACCGTGTTCCTGTAAAACTCTTGATTTTATTCTCGGAATTAAAAATGTTAAGATCTCTGCTTGGCCCTAATATTCCATCATAAGGTTGACCTAAATTCAAAGTCCAAATAAACAGAAGCTGTAAAACACGCTTGTCAAACAAGATGGCCACCTGGCATCACCACGAACCGTGGAAACCCAAGGAGTGCATTGGTGAGCTGCACAAATTAAATCTTCAAAAACTAAAATTTGATCAATAAAATCGATTGAAAATCGCCCGGCCCTGCTTTGGATTGGTCTTTCACATAAAATCTCTGTAAAATCCCTTGAGGTTTGTAGTTGGAGAAATTCCAAAAATGCGGATGGGTTCGAGGTGTGTGAGAGTACGTCTGCAAATCACAGTGAGTGTATTTTCATTTCTCCAGGTCCTTGAGCTACTTGGTCAACCAGCAGCACCCTGGTCAGATCCTAGTCCAAGCTGAGGTGGTCCCCTTGGATCTGGAGCTGTCCAGCAAGTTGCTGGTGCTCACCCCCAACCCAGTGTTGCTCGCAGGATCAGAGTACAGAGGCATAGTGACCCTTCGAAACCTGTCCAACTGTGTAGCAGAATTCATCTGGAAGCCAGTTATCCCACAGAGCGGCCTGCTGTTATACTCTATTCGACCATCTACAGGTGCAGCCCACTTTCTTTTCTTTTTTTTTCTTCTTTTTTGGGAGGGGTAGTGGTGAGGGGGGAGGGGGTTTGTGATATGTAAGTGTTGTTTCATACGGTCTACTCTCCGTTTGTCAAGGCGTGGTGGAGCCACACATGGAAATGGACTGCGAGATAAATTGGCATCCCAGTTTTAATTCCCCCACCGAGGGAGACTTTGACCTTTTTGTCCAAGAGGGAAGCCCCCAGCGCCTGCACTGTGTTGCCAAGGTTTGTCTCGCTAACATGAATTACTTTCTTTTTTCTCTCTCTCCTGGGCTCCGATTTGAGTTTCAGCATTGAAGAAACATCAAACACGACAAGGTGCTTAAGCGTAACGCAGGGTGTCAAACTCATTTTCATTTTGGGCCACATATCAACGCAATAAATGTGGAGCCGGTTGTGCCGGGATGTATTAAAACTTATTAGCAAACTGTTAAAATGTTAATCTTCCTCTCAGGTTGGATCCACTACTGTCGAGCTGGCAGAAAAGAGAATCCTTTTCACCTCCGTACCTCTCAACACAACTTCCGTTAGATCCACTGTCCTGCACAACTCTGGACAGAACCACGCCTATTTTGAGGTGTGCAATCCTGCACTGTGTGCAGAACGTTTGAGCCAGTCCATAATCTATATTTATGCTAGAAGACGTGTGCTCTATCCATTGACCTGCATGCAACAGGTCAATGTTGCTTGAGCCACCCTGTGACCCTGTGACATCACTTTGCAATGGCTGCCCACTAACAGAAGATTCCATGTTTGTGTCCTTGTTTGAGGCAGGTTATAGACATTTGCCCTCTGCCTGGCATGGTAGTGAGTCCATCTTTAGGTGTTGTACCAAGCAGAGGTCAGGCCATGATTCGCGTTCAATTCAACCCAGACTGTGTCTTTAAATTTGATACCAAGATTGAGGTGAGAGAAATAAATGGTGCTCTTTTTTATGTTCATTTTGACATTTTTTAAAAGCCTTTTTTTGTGTATGTGTGTATTTTTCAGATAGCGATGAAGAACATGAAGTCCATCAAGCTAAGAGTTGGAGGATCAGTAGAGCCTCCGAATGTAACTTTCAGCAAGGTGACTATTATGGAATGAAATGTTTGGTGTGGCCTCAATTCAGAATTACATTTCTGAAATAAGATCTTTTTTTTTTGTTAATCCGATTTACTGACCTGTAACTGTAAGATTGGCTTGCAGCACCAACTTGTGCTAAATAATGTGTTTTTTTTTGTTGTTTCTTCAGTTTAATTTCCAGTTTTGTGGAGTCCACATTGGATCTCAACAGAGGATTCCTTTCTCCATAACAAACCACTCTGTGGCTCTTTCCCAAGTCACTTTTGATCTGTCAAAATACAAAGACTTCTTTGTCAAAGGCCGCCCACTCTCTACAAGTATGTATGCACTTTAAAGTATCTCAGGTGATAAATGCTACTATGCTAGTGATGTTGTACCCAATTTATATGGTCATGGCTAGAGCTAAGCCAGTGGGTTTCTTTTTTTTAGTTTTTTTTGTCTGGTTACTTCTGTGTCTTTTTTCGGTAAACAGAAAAGGAGCTGGGAGTAACTGTGGTGGACGTTGGTAGTGGTCAGACAGAGGAGTGTTTCCTTGTCTTTTCTCCCACCCAGGTAAGATTTGCTTAAACACCTCTCTGAATGTTTGAGATTCACGAAGCATCAAAAAGATGCTGTAGGCTGATCTCAAGTGGCTACTTAGCATCTATGCTAACTGTAAAGGTGTGTTAAGGTTTGTGTCTATGTAACTATTTTACATAGTCTGCATGCATGGAGTTTAAAGGTCTTTTTTAGCCAAATTATGATTTGATGCTATGGAAAGGGATTGTTTGCTCTATTTTTCTCCACTCTGGAATAATTCTGCTCTACTTTTTGTACGTTTATCACAAAAATGACAAAACGTGCAAGACACTATTATTTTAAGTAAATGTCTTGTGTGGGTCTCTGTTAAAATTCACCATGAAAAATAACTACTAACTACAACTATACTGTATAGGCAGTAGAAGGAGGGTAAAGACAATGTATGCTCTCTTTAGGTGATTGACTACGAATTCATACTGCCAGTAATGGTCAACGGAGTTAAATGGCCCACTTCGTTGCCCTCTTTTTACACCTCGTCTTCTTCTACTACTCTACTACTGACACCTGACAGCAGGAAGACCATGACGACGTCTACCTCTTTATCCACAGACGAACAACAGTCATTGTCGGTAGATGCCACAGGTGGGCTCACTGAAGCTGACGTTAGTCTGCATTTTCCTTTCCAAAACCAGATTTAAAGAGTCCATTGTTGGAGCATCCAATTTCAACAAAATTTTAGCAATCTTTCTGTTGTATTGTGATAGTTTATAACTTTATTAATGACAGGACTTTCAGAAATTAAAGTATATAAACGTATATATAATCCTTTCTATTTCCCTTTCTATATAGCTCTGTTTGCCCCACTGGAAATGTCCTCCACTCGCCTGCAGTTTGTTGTTGTGTCACATTCTCCTACATTCCCTCAGGTATTGGACCTTACCCATGCTCCCATTATTTTCCCTCTCCTGTCTTGCATTTCAAAGCACCCTGTTAACACGTGTCACCACCTCATGACAAATACAGCAACGCTTTCATGCCTCGGATAATTTACCGTCCTGCTCTCCTCCCCGCCCTCCTTGCCTCTGCAGATCGTCGAGCTGAAAGCTAAGGGTGAAGAGAGCGTCTGCTGGAAAGCTGTCGCAGAAGAAGGCGTCCGTTGGCGGTTTGACCTCGGCGCCGCAGAAGAGCTGTGCGCGGTGGCTCCAGCATTTGGCCTTCTCAGGCCTGGCCAGTCCGTGTGCTTGGCAGTTACCATCAACCCCGAGGCCGTGAGAAACGGTGCAGTGTCATTAGCAGTCGCACCTCTAGAATGAGTGTTTCTCCATCTAAATTCATTTGAAGCTTTAAATAGCACCTCTGAACTGTTCTCAGGTGGATGAATGGTACAGCACGCAGCTTCTGTTAGAAAGCAGAAAGCGAATGCCAGGAATTGTATTTAAAGCTGCAACATTCCGATCATTGATTTCTGTTCTAATTTTTCATTTCTTTTTTTTTTTACCCCCAGGAGAAAAAATAACCAAAGTGTCCATTCCAATGTATTTGGGAGGGGAGGAAGAGGAAGGAAGCCAAAAAAACGAAGAACAGCATCCTTATAGAAAGCTGTCAGTCTTCATTCTCCTCAGTCGTCCAAGTATCGTCTTCTGCCCCCGTCAGATCCTCTTCACCCCAGTGCCACTGTCAAAGCGCATAGAAACCATGCTAACCTTGCATACTGCTGGCTATCCATGGTTAGTTCACAGAGATAAGTCTAAAGCTGCCGTGTTTGTTCATAAGCAGAGCAATAATGAAGATGGATTTTTATTGCGTTTTCTAATTGGTGGCAATAAGCCATCTGTGCTAAATTATAACAGAGGAAACAAAACCACAGTCACTTATTCATCCCAGAGTATTTTCTTTATAGAAATCAATCAGGCCTGGATTAATCCACTGTCATGGTGGGTTTCTTTACGTCGGAAAGCAGCAACCTAATAGACATGCTGATTTTCTTTATGGCGGAGGATTAAAAATAATAAACATATTGCAAATAAAAACCACAACATTTTACACCTAACCCTCGAACAGATATGACTCTGCCACCACCATATTTCAATGTCAGGAAAGTGAATTGTATTGAAGTTTGTGTTTGTAAATTGTCAGAATGTGAAAACGTTAAGCGGGAAGACTCCACATCCACATTTCTTTTAGGATGTTTAGTCAAGTTTGGTGGCGAGTTGTCGGCTGTTTTTCATTTGTAGCGGAACAACCATGACAGCGGAATGTGAAGAGGTGGAAACGAAGAATGGAACTAAGATCCAGCCTATTTCTGTCAAGTTTCCTCATGGAAACCATATCTATACCCAGAACATCAGCGAGGTAAAACTCTGGAGTCACCCTAATCGTAAAAGCAGGCCACATCAAAACAAAAAAACACAATTTTGGTGTTATTTGCAGTTCAGTTGTGTTAGAAATAGATTTGGAAATGCTTCTACTAAATTTGTTTTAATCTGTCTTCCAACCTGCAGGGAACCAAAGTTATCTCTCTAATGTGTGAAGTGTCGTTCTGCTCCGCTGTCCCGGTGTCGTTGTGCACCACCGTCACCTTCATTGACCACATGAAAAACAAGTAACCTTGTTTGTCTGTAGTTTAGTTTGGTTTTAGAAATCTTCAATCTCTTCCTTCAACTTTTTCTTTTTTGTTTTGCGTTTCACTTCTTCAGATTCAAGATTAAGGTGTGTGCAATTGCTGAGAACTGTCTGCTAACGGTCTGGCCCTACTTGGCGATACACCTCACCGATCAACATGTAGTTCTGCAAGCAGGTACTGCACTGAGAGAGTTATATAAACACAAGGGAAAAAAACGAGTTCATGTGCTGCCTTAGTTATCCGAAGGCGGGCTGAAATAAATTAAACTAGAATCTGTTGATTTTTTTGCTCCTGATTTGAAATATTTCGTGAAGGAGCCACATCTGTGGAGGCCGTTCTTCTGAACTATAACACACCAAGTCCCTCATCTGGCCCGATCACATCGTCATCCTCGTCATCATCGTTTGACCACAACAGCTCAGCATACGGCACCACAGGTCAGAAATGGCTTCTTGTGTGACTGTGTGAGGGATACAGCTACGAAAAAAAGTCAAAGTATTAGACATACAGGGAATCAAAATCACATTTCTCGCATTAAATTAGGATAAATAGTACTAAAAACTGTTTTTCTTGATCCATAAAAAGACATAAGAATATTTAAAAATCCAGATACCATATACAATTTTACAAGCACAAACTCTTGCATAGTTAACAATGTAGTTAGGAAGTAAGTTCATACTCTTAACTTCTAAGACCACAATATGCAATTTGAAAAACTCTTACTGTCTTTGTATTTAAGAGCAGTGTCTTGATATAATGTCCGTACCTCGTTAACTTTCCCCTGTGCTAGAGACTGTAAAACTCTTGAGACTGGGGTGGAGGCTTGTCTTTTTGCAGGATTAATAACCCTAAAGAAATAGCAAGAGCTACACTGGAATAGATCAATTTAAAGTTCACGTGTAAAAAGTTGCCCAAAGTCCAGACATAAAGCCAATCAAAATTGTCAAACAGGACTATATTCACAGATGCTCTCCAGCTTATTTGATTCAAATTGAGCTGTTTCAGAATAAGATTTTAGGCTGTAGTTGTCTAAAGCTGGTAGAAAAAGGGCTGCAACTCTGTATTTTCTCACATCATTTGCACATACAGAAGCAGGTGTTACTAGTGAATGCAGAAAATGCAGTTTACAGAACTTTTCCGGTGTAATTTTAGGTTAGGTTAGGTTAGGTTAAACTTCATTAATCCCATAGGGAAATTGAGGTTGTCAGTTGCTCACACATTAATTCACATCCACACATTGGCGCTCGCTTTAGCATGGCGCTTGTATGCATTATGTATAATGCATATCCACTTTGTGCGCCTGTGCTAACAAACTGTTTCAAGATAGTATTGACCCATGGGAGCTAAATACAATGGCACAACACAATTTTTTTAATTTTATGGGGGGGTTTTTTGTTGTTGTTTTTTTAAATAAGTCTAGCATCTTTGCGTCACTTCAGTGTGCTACTTAGTGTTGGTCCTTTCTGTCACATAGAAATCCAGCAGAAAGCATTGAAGTTTGTGGTTGTGAAATCAAAAACACTTGATATAGGCGCATTGGAATTTGTCTCTGAGTGTGCTGCAGGTTTTACAATCCAGAATATAGCATTTCAAATTAAAGACCCTAAATGACCAGTTTCATTTCACACTAAAGTGTCATCTTCCCTTTTCAGATTCCTTGTCATATTCTCACAGTATGGATGAACCAGCCAGCAAAGATGATAATATCTCTGTTAAAAGTGACACCTCAGCCAGTATTTCTATCCCCAAATTCCCTGTTTCCAAGTCAGAAGAAACAAAATTTTACCAGAAAGTATTACTGACTGTAGAGAAGTGGTTTAGCCTCTATGGATGGCCCAGTGGAACAAACCCCGTGTGTATACCTCACAGTTTCAGAAGGTAATATTTGAACACATAATCCCACAAAACTGATTGTTTTGAAAGCCATCTGCTGTAGCGTTTTCCCTCATTGTCCCCATTCAGAGTTGTGTTCGCAGTTCATACAAGCGACTCCAATGGGCGAGCGTTTAGTGTCACCCAAAATAAAGATACAAGGTGGGTAGGGATTACACTCAGTGATTTAAAGTGTCATTCCAGTTGTTTGGCTGTGCTTGCTTCTGAAGTCTCAAAAAAACTATACAATTTTTGCACTGTAGGTCTGTAGTGGATATGCTTGAGCATTTGACCGGCAGAATGATACCTGGTATCCCTATGTGCCAAACATTTTCAAAAGATATACACCAGCGCACTACTCAGCTGCTACAACAGAATGAAGCTATACTGGAATTTCTCAGGTAGGTTCAACAAATGCACATATGAGCCTGTTCTTGTTTATCATATATCTCATTTAAAGGTTTCCTACCATGGAAATAGTTTCAAAATTTTGTTATACCACTTAAGGTGCATTCACACCAGCCCCTGTATAGCCTTGTTTAATCAAACTCTGGTTTGTTTGTCTAGAAAGCTCAGTGTGTTTGGGGAGGTGTAAACACACAATCAAACTTTGATGCAAACCAACCTTTGCCAAAGAAAAAGAAACTTCCGCTCATTTTCACCTTCTGACGTTTTCGAGTCAAGGGCTATCAATACTTTTAAAAGATATTGCTTATGACGCAAAGCTAACACATGCACATAACACATCGCAGAGGTGTTGAAAATCCTTTCCCCGCATTAACAAAAAACAGAATGTCACTTTTTAAAATTTTTGCCAACCAAAATCATGTCTTCAGGGTACAGGGAGCCTGTCTTTGTCACATCAAGCCTGAGTATCTGCTGGATAACGCAGAGTTTAAGCACTGGTGCTCCTTGCAGGTATCGACATACTTGCACATAAACAAACCTTTACCGCAGTACAGTTCTCTATCCTGATTGTTGAACATTGATCCTATTGTAAGTCTGTGTTTGTGTTTCTCAGGAAAAAGACTCAGAGAAATACTTGGATTGTAACGTTTTTGACTTTTGGTCTCTGAGCAAACGCTCATGGACTGATGTGCTCCTGCAGATCTACAAGGTTTTGGTCATTCCATATGTCATTCCAATATTCAATGCACATCAGTTGCTGAATACCTTTCTTGAACATCACTGCCCATATGTCAGGTTCTGGTGTTGAGTCATGTGCCAGAGAACACCCTACATAAACCTTTGTACCCCAGAGACACAGAGGATGCCCTTCTTGATGGCTCCCATGCTCTGACCAGTACCATCTACTCACTGCGGGAGCTTCACTTGCTGTCATGGCTTAACATGAACTACCAGAAGATGAGGAAGATCGTGTGGGAAGCAGGTAAGGTTTACGCCATAGGCCGCAGGTATAAGTAAACCTACTTTGTTTCTGTACCACATAAAACTGTAAAAATATGGACAATTAGGCCTTAAACAGTTTCTTACTATACTTTCAGAAACAATTTCTTATACTTAACCCTCCTGTGGTCTTAAGAGATGCTGTCATTTGGACCCCAGAAGTTTTTCCCTTTATGTGAAGTCGCATTGACGCCATGTCAAATGTTATGTTTATTTTTTGTGTGTGTGTATAGTTTTGGGAATTGACAGTCTGATGGGACAGCCCTAAACCACAGGAAGGCTAAACATGTTGCTAAACCTCTCGTGACAAAATAAATCTCTACCTGTTTGTGTCTCTTTTTGGATTGTCTGTGTGTCAAAAATAAATATTTCTTGAATGACCTTGACTTCTCAGGTAGAGTCCCATCATCACGCTGGATCGTTAATTTTGATTTGGACTTCGCAGATGGTCTGGTGCTTGGTGCGCTGATTGCCGCTCACTGCCCTTATCTGGTATGTGTTCAATATACAATTCTGTTTCTGCTGTATGGAATGTGCCTAAAACTGTGAGTTTGCCCTGTTGTTGAGTTCATTTTGATTAGACTTACTTGTTGAGTTCCTAATTACTACAGATAAGAAGCCACTTCCAGAGGATGTACACCACACCTTGCACCGCGATGCAGATCTTTCACAATAGTGTTATTGTGACTCAAGCTTTAATTTTACTTGGTCTCAGCTTAAACATAAAGGTAAGGAACAAAAGTCAACGGTTTCATATTAAATAGAATCGCAGCTTTTGGACGATTGTCAAGCAATCAACTCTTTATAAGTGGGCAAACAAAGAGAAGATTATATAAATCGCAAATATTTTAATTCACCACCTTATTATGTCAATTGTTCATTTTTAGTAAGGAGTTGTTTTTTGTATTCCCCTATTAATGTATAAAAAAATAAAATATGTAATATTTGTTTCAATTTCCTGCTTCTTTTCTATTGCCAAAAAAATAATTTTTTTATTTATTATCGGACATTTTCCAAAATAGCAAAGCAATAAAAATAAGACTGCACTTTCATAAAGTAACAAAAAAACAAACGACTCCATCTGACTTTATTGATATTAAAACCAAAACAAATTAAACAACAAAACGGCTGTTGTTTAAGTCTGGAAATGGATTTTGTTATCAAGCTGTAGAGAGAATAAACTCCTGTCACACAGCTGTTGCAACACAGAGAAATATTTCAACCTGGTGAAGAAAGCGAAGTGAAATTAAATGAAATCATTACACCTAGCCCACATTTTGAGAAAAACTGAGATATTATATTATGATTTATAACACAAAAATGTTATTAATCCTTTTATGTTTTTGTCTGGTGCGTTTAGTCTACAGAGCTGTGTGAGATTAACCCAGTGCAGACGTTATTTCTGTGTGTTCACCTGTATGAGACTCTTCCTCACTACATGCCGTCAGAGACCCTTACTCTGTCAGGATCTCTGCACAGCACATTCAGCAAGCAGGTAGGGCACACACACACACACACACACCCCCACACACACACACACACTGTAACTGGACTGTAGAAATAAAAACATAATTACAGACAGACAAATGTGGATTTGCTATCACTTTAAGACCTTTTAGAAGCTCAAGAAAAATGGATGCAGAATGTAAAGAATGAAAAATGCATAGTAAAAGTTGAAAACACTTCATGGACTTTTGCTAAAACAACACTAATATCTTAAAAAACAACAACAACTCAGTAATGTCTAGTCTAAACACCTCGACGCCTCAAAACACAGATTTTAGTATTGTACTTTTTTTTCTGACAGCAGCATTTGTCCTTTTTTTCCTCAACTTGTCTTGTTTCAACGAGTCTTGTTTTTCTAAACTGCTCTCTGTGAACCGCAGGTGCGCCTGAAGAACCCTTCCTCCAGACCGCTCAAATACAAGGTCCTCCTTTTAGGAGAAGATGCCCATCTGTTCTTCGTCCCCGGTAGCTCTGTGGTCACCGTTCCCGCAGAGTACGTCTACAGTATGACACCCATGCGGCACGAAACAGCTGTAAAAAGTGAAAAACTACCCGCAATATTTGGAGATACTTCTTACTTTAGCTTACAATGTAAAACTCACTTTACTTTGTAATCCTTGTCTCTAAAACAAGTTCCGAACACATTTTCCTATTTATTTTCTCATGTTTGAAAAAACAACATTTAAAGTGAAAAGTAGTAGTTAAAAAAAAACAGAGAATGTTTTTCTTTTTTCATTTTCTTGTGTTTTTGCAAACTCTACACAAAAGATGATGACAAGCACATTATTTTAGCCACAATTCCTTCAAAGTAAAGTGCTCCGTCATAATTAGGAGTGCTCTGCATGCTTATTAAATCAGCATGGACCACTTCTGGCAAATAAATTTGTTAAAAACCAAAGCTGTATTTCCAAAAATAACTTGTTTCTCATCCTGCTGAATTATGCTGCACCTCTCTTTACTCCTCGCAGAGTCCAGGAACTGTAATGCAGCTCATTAAGTTCAAGCAGTTTCACTCTTGAGAGCTTGCTATAAAAATAGCCCCTCACCCTACTTGCAAAGCTCCAGCATTTCTGGGAAGAGAACTGTGTCAAAGAGCAAAGCCACTCTGATTCTGCTGACTCTTCGAAAAGTCCCAGAAAAGTGGAGCTTGAATAATAACATTAGTGAGCTATAAAAATGTGTTTTTTTTCTCTTTTTCTTTTCCTTTTAAGCTCTAGAAATTAAATGACACCAGATGTTGGCGTTTTTGCAGGTCAGACGCTGAGCTGACCGTCCAGTTCAGGTGCTGCTTCCTGCGCCCCGTGGAGGCGGTTCTTCTGCTCATCACCAGCTCTGCTTTCGGCCTCCGCTGCGCCACGCTTGCTTTCAACCTAAAGACGTGTGTCACTCATATCACACCGACAGTGAGTAGGATTCGTCATAGATAAAGGGAAAGATTTTCAGTCGTTACTTTAACTTCTTGCTGCTATTTTTTTTTTTTTTTCTTTTCTCCGGCTAACTGACTTTCTACTTTCCAGAATTCAGTCCGGTTGACTTCCCCATGTTACCAACTCAAAGTGATAAACATGCCACTGACCAGCAATTTCAACCAAAAAGCTTTTTTCAGGCAAGTAACTGAAGACGAACTGAACAACAGGCAACCACCCAAATATAACAGTGGCAATTTGCATGCATGCTCATTGAAATATAGCCCACAAAGTACTGGATTCAAATGACTGCAAAGCAAAGTTTTCTGGAATAAAATTATGCTTGTTTTGTTTGTTTAGGGTGGTCCTAGTCCAGTCTTCCTTCAACCCACTTGGGCCTGAAAAGAAAAAAGACAGGCTTTCTCTACAAAAGTCACCTAATGACAGGTGAGGAACACTGCTAACACACACAAGCTAACACCAAGTATCTGAAAGCCTCACATCAAGACTGGTTCAAAACACACACCAATTTAAAGTTCAAGAATAACAATCTTCAGCTGTTAATATGAAGGATGCGTAGTTAATCTTTGTTGATTAGCTCGTTTTCTTTCTTTCATTCCTTGTTCAGGGAGAAGGAGAAGAATGCGACTTCCGATACGATTGGTGGAGATCAGTTTGAAGGTAAGCGAAAAAGAAATACTCCACAGCATAAGTACGATCCTGTAAAACTGTTGCTTTATGCACAACGTTTGACAATCGAATAGAAATGGAAACATTTGTGAAAGGTTTAACACCAAAAACCATAGATATGTATAAAAACTATACAATTTAAAGAGTGTGAACTTTGTGCCTACCACAGCGGGATATAACATATCACACTGTACTATTACATATTTAATTATAACTACACCAAACGGACAAATTATATTATGACTGCAAAACAAGCCCACATCATATGCTATATGGAAACATATTTCAAGTTTTATCATATTTGGACTTTTATATTAGATTTTGAAAAGTTTTCTTCTTGATGCAAGTCACGGTAAATAACTGTTCTCGAAATGATGTGCTGTTTGTTCGACTGTTTCCCGATTACCACGCGAATACGATTTGTACCTCCCTCACTAAAGCAGTCTATATGTTGTTCCTTGTACTCTGCTGACCTGCACAGACGGTGAAGCCAATGAGTTCCTGAGTACAGAGAGGAGTGTTTATCTGAAGCCAGGCCATCCGGGCAATCTGAAGATCCTCTACATGCCCTTCTTTATAGGAACCAGATACTGCTCTGTGCTGCTGCTCTCCCCTCAGGTCTGAATTCATTTACTTTTTAAAAACTTTTGTACTGAATGAAACTCTGTTGTTTCTACACATCATCGGAGAACGTTACGGAAACATTTTTAGACTTTGTATAGTTTGTATGCCGCCATATTTTTTTTCTGATACACCTCGACGTCCTCTTTAGGTGGGAGACATGGTGTACATGGTGAAGGCTACATCAGAAATCCCGCTTCCTTCCCCTCTTCCCGCGGGGCCGACTTTAATTCCAGGGAAGTCTGGTAAGACCTCCGAATTCCTTACATCGCAAGCCGTATCATTCTTATTTTCGTCTTCCTTACATGTTTTTTGTTGCTTCTGTAACAGATACAGGTGGGTCTTCCTTAAGCTTTCAATGTAAGGTAGGAGAAATTTATGAGGAGGTGCTGCAGGTGCCTCTGGTTAACAAGTCTTTGGAGGATGCTCTAGCTGTCTGGGCTCAGGAATGCATTAGCGCTAACGAACGTGGGAGGCGGATTCTGACGCGCTCTTTACACAGCAGTACAATGAGAGTAGCCACAGGCATGCAGAAGCTCCTCAAATGTTCGGTACGCAAACACACACACGCACACACACTTAAAAAGTAGAGGCTTCTGCTGTGGGTTCTTGATGTCATCCATGTTTCACTTTTGCTCTTATTCTCTTTGAATCAGCTCATAGAAAGTATTTACTACAATGAAGAGTTACACTACCAAGTGGAAGTTTCTTTGCCGCATTTCTTTGATCTTCCCAAGACTGTTACCATACCTGTAAAAGAAGGCATAAATGTACCATGGGACGCTTTAACAGGTACACACACACACACACACGCACGCACACAAGCACACGCACATTACATCTGGGAGTCAGTTGCCCACTTGGGTATCAAAACACAGCACCAGAATAAACCAGAATAGCATATTAGCCTAAACCAGTCTTTCTCAAACTGTGGTCCCTGAATCACTGGTGGTCCATCGGCGCCCCCTAGCGGACTGCATGTAAATAACCGTTTATTTGCCATGACTTGAGCTGAAAGTTAGCAGTTAGCTTGCCAAGGGATAGCTAACCAAAGCTACTAAAAATTATTGTTTTTAATCATAGTTGATCCATTATTATTAAAGAATAATAATGGAAAAACCACCTCATCCTAGAGCAAAAAATGTTTTTTTGAAAGTGCCTCATTTCCATTAAGGGAATTTATTTTTATAGTTCCAGTTTGAATTTTACAGTCAATCGATAAGCTAAAAAGATGAAATTCCTCTCCTTTATTATGTTACATTTTATTTCTCCTACACTTTATTTAAACACGGGAGCCACCTTGAAGCGGTTTCAAAGTGTGGGTTGAATGTGAATGAATAGAAGGAATGAGTGGCAGCTCTTACAATGAAACAATCAACAGGGGATGTTTCTCTTGATAGCGTTTCTTTTTAATCACTTAATATCTTAATTAGCTCAGTAGACATCGTTCCTATAATTGGTTTTAGCTCCAGTCCAGACCTTCTGCTGTGTGTTCTTCCCTTAAGCTTTAGATTTTCTGTCTATTCATTGATGGCTGCTTTAAGATGCTACCAGCGTTTTCTGATTAGTTTGACCTGAAGGTGATCTTCTTCCTGTTGTCCCTTCTCTGTACAGAATATCTCAATAATAGCCGTTACATAAACAAGTACAAATCTCAGAGGAATTCTCTTAGCCCCCTTTTTTTTATATTTTAGGTAAGATTGATGAGACTTTATGCTGATTTATTTTTTTATTCTTTTTTTTATTTTTTATGAAGCGTCAACAGTGTGTGGCTGTGTGGACATCCCACTGCGTTTCCAGGCACACTCAGTAGGGGAGCTTACCTGCAACGTGGTGCTAACATCCTGTTTTGATACCAGAGTGTACCAGCTCAAGGCATTCGTCACTCAGGGGGTATTCAAAGGCCGATTTAAGGATCTCGTGTCCTTTCATTTGATTCAATCCTAATCTGATTTGTGATATTATATCATAGGAAAATGCAACTCACTTGGACTTCAGTTCACCAGCTCTGCAGTCAGTCACACAGCACATACCTTTGGTGAGAAGCAGGAAGAAATTCACCTGCTTTATTTATTTATTTATTTTGCTCTACATCGTTTTGTGTTTTATTTAAAGATAAAATTGAAAATAAAGTTCTCAAGGAACAAACAACAAACCAAATTCACGTCTTTGCTGCAGCTCAATGAGACTCTTCAGAACTGGAGTGTGCAAGCTGAAGTGTGCGGCGAAGGATTCTCAGGGCCAGACGTCGTAGATGTGCCCGCAGGAACAAAACAGACCTACCCCCTCACCGTTCTTCCCACCTCCCAATGCATTGCTACGGTAACCCTTTCATGGCTTTTCTTGTTGATTTATTTGTAATTAATGCCTTACGTCATCACATTCACAACAGTAAGAAGCGCCACAGTACTAATAGGAGGGGCGTAAAATCATTTCTTTCATAATAAAAACAGCTGTAATATGTGAGTGCTGCTCTGAAAATTCCTTTCCTCTGTAGATAATATGCAAAACCTTCACATGTGGCCATTTTATATGTTTTCCTGCCTGTGGAAGCTTATCTATAAACATTATTTGCCCTCCTAACAGTGTGAGTGAGAAAAACAGAAAAGGTTGCATTGGCCGGGAATCGAACCCGGGCCTCCCGCGTGGCAGGCGAGAATTCTACCACTGAACCACCAATGCTCACGTTCTCATGTTGTAGAGGAGGAGCTGAAAAGCCACACATACAGCAGGCTCATATGGTTCATGTTTCACAGCTATCTCGCGACGATATTCTCTAATAAAGTGCCCACAACCACCTATTCTTAAATTTTATACCACAATCCTAAAATATGTCACGATCTGTGTCGTGTTCTTGTGTGACTGCTGTTGAGACTGCTTCCTGTTGCTCATGCCGTTTTTTTTTCACCCCTCCCCCCACAGGGCAGGCTGTGCTTACACAATGACTTTGACGGCACAGAACACGTGTTTACCCTCAGAAGAGTGGGAGAGCCCCCCCTGCCGCTGGATCATATCGTGTTATCCTGCCCAGTGGGGAAGACCACATACGCTGAGCTTGACATCCCCAACTACACCCAGAAAACCCTCACTCTCAGGGTACAGACTACCTCTGCACATACTGCTGTTGTTTTACACACCCTGGCTAAAGTTTAACTTTTTGTCACGTTATGACGACAAGCTGCAATATATCATATTGTTGTTTCATGTAAGAAAATTCTTTTTTTTAATCATTTAATGTTCTTTATGCTTAGGCAGTGACAGACCTGCCGATTCTGAGTGGTAGCCCTTCCCTAGAGATTAATCCTGGACAAGGCTCTCCATACACCCTGGCTGTGTCCCCTTGGAAACGAGGAGAATACACAGGTTATATTTTTCTCCTCTGCTGTGTGATATATTAGAGTAAAACATCTTAATGTTCACCTTTTATTCTGTGTTTTATCCTCTAATAGGTTGACTGTAAATTCGGCTTTTTACACGTTTGTTATTATTAACATTAACAGTGATAATAAGGCAACATAGCTATTTGTAACTTTTATATTTCTAAGAAATAATAACCTAATTCCTAATAATTGGGAGTGTGTCAGTTCAGTCTGTCACTATCAAATTGGACAAACAACTCCACCCAGTGGACCGAATTGTCTTGTCCAGACCAGAGCTGAAACGATTATTTGTATTCATCGTGATTAATCGACTACTGAAATAACCGTCAACTAATTTAGTAATCAATTAATTGTTAACTGGAGTACACAAACAAAAAAAAGGCAATTTGCTGAAAGAGCAGTAAAACCCAAAACTTTGCAAAAAATATTTTGCATTTAAATTATAAAAGAAAAGCTTTATATGTTAGCATGATTCCCCCAGAACTTCTCAGATTAACTCCTACCAAAGAAGACTAAATGCCAAAACTAAACCAAAAGCTGCTTCCACAAGATGTTAATTTAAAAAGGTGTGCAGATTTACAATAGTCTTTTAAATGCTCGTTGTTTATTTAGGTTCTGCTCACCTATCTTATTCTTTACCTCTGGATCTTAACCGGTTTTCAGTCGAACCTTGTCTGTTTCCACATTTGTTATTAGACATTTCTGTGATTTTGGCCATTGTGTTGAAATGTTTTGGCCTCCATTTTTCATTCTTCAAGTTGAACTGAAATTAAAATAATTTAATCTTAAAGTAAGAAAAAAAAGAGAAAGCTGACAACATAATTCTTGGTGTCTCTTACAGGCTCAGTATCATTTATTGAACATGGTGACATGGATGAGAGAGAGAACAACAAAGGTAATGTCAGCGTTAACTATGTTATTATAGATTCAAAAGTACTTTATTTAGATCAATTTACACCTTTATGTGAGCAATAAACATGAACTTAAACAAGTAAATTTTTTGTCTTCAGGAAATTCAATTGGAAACTACATAGTTATTTTTTCACTTGTGGTAAATTGTAAACCAGAAGCACCAATCCAGGTCATTGATGTACAGTGTGTTGCTAAGGTAAGAGCTAATAACATACCTATCTGCTAATAAGCAGATACGAAAACCAACAATAGCTGATAATATCTAACAACAAATGTTGTAATAGATATGAATAATTTAGAATTTCTAGAAAATAGCTAATTGTGAATTTGGTAATATAACTAGGGCTAATTATGAGATAAGTAATAATTGCTAGTAAACTCAAAGATTATAATAGGGTGTTTGATAATGGCTAATAATGAAAAAGTTGGCAATGGTTTTTAATGAGGCTGCTCATGATAAAATGGCTAATAGTAAATTTGCTATTATTATCCAATAATGAAAACACTTATGATGAAATAGCTAATAATTACAAATAATAAAATGGCAATCAATAAGATAAAAAAAAAATAGATATCGCATTTAAATAGCTATGAATAATTCATAATAGAATAGTGAATATGAGACAGCTAAATGGATAATAATATATAATTTTGAGATAGCTAATAGCTAAAATATGTGTCTAGTGTTGTAAATTACCATTAGCCTGAATAGAGGAGCTGTGGTCTGTATGGTGTTGCTTTGTTACAGAAAGGTACTGAAAAGGTTATATTTAGTTCAGGTTTATGATTCTGACGCTTGCCTCCAATATAGGAAAATGTAACCTTCCCTCTACACATTGATCAAGAGGTGCTTATAACATCACAAGAGGAAGAATGAACAGGTGTACTCTTTGAAATGTTTTCCTCCTAGAGCTCAGTTGCCATAGAGATACCTGTCAGTAACCCAGGAGAAGAGCTGCTGACACTGGATGTGTGCCTGGAAGGAGGCGATCTGACGGGGGCCAACCAGATTTCACTCCCCCCACAGGGGACTCTGAGCTACAAAGTTACCTACTCTCCTGTCAGCGTAGGGAAGGGCACAGGCAGGTGAGGCTCACTGCACTAACGCTGACCTCACCTCACTTTGAAGGACAAAGTAAAACGTTTCAGATTTAACCGATTTATGTGTTATAGAGCCAAACTTTATTCCACAAATAAAAGAAAAGTCTCAAGTAGGTCTCTAGAGATCTCTCAAAGATCATGTTGAAGTCGGTTTAGCTGTATGCAAATTATAAAGACATGAGGATTGACTCCAGACTAACTGAGTTGTGTTTAAGAATTTTCATTGGTAATGTTTTCAGTTTGTGTTTTTCTCCAGTGTTGTGTTCCAGTCAGAGCTAATGGGGGAGTTCTGGTACCAGCTGGAGCTCTATGCTCTTCCTCCATCAGTCGTTACGCTCCCACAAGCTCATTGTCATCTGGGCAAGTAGGTGCACAGACTCCAACACACACAGGACTGCATTAAGATACGTAGTCTGGGGTGGGAAATTATTTCATCCCTAAGGTTTTCCATGCCCCAGTATATTTGTGAAATCTGTATTTACAGTTCACTGTAAATGCCATGTCAGGTTATGATACTCCATTTTTTTTCCTCTAATTTCTGAAAGGGAACTTCGTTATAGATAGAGAGAGTGGACTATTTCAAACATTTATTTCTTGTAATTTTGATGATTGTGGCTGGAAGTCCAAAATTTGGAGTCTCAGAAAATTATATTATTACTTAAGATCTATAACACAATGAAATGTGAAGCTTCTGAAAAGTGTGTTAAACTCAAACACCTAAAATATTGAGCTGCTGTTGTATCACTGCTTTATTTATTATTTTATTGGGGGCTGAAGGTAGGTGAAAGGTCAGCAACCCTCTTAAAAATATAAAGCCCTTTCACTTTGCGATAACTGTGCAAACCTGGTGATCTGATCACAAAATGTTTCCACCTGCTATTAAAGCGTGCCCCACATTCATCCTGGCTAATGCTTTGTGATTGGATCACAGCTTTCTGCTCCAGATGTAGATAAACAGATATGACAGAGCTCATTGTCAGTACATCTTTCCGTACAAACACACACACACACTGAAGCTTTTAGGCTCATTAAATTCTGACGGCTCAAATGGGATCCATCAGAATACACAAGTGCTCTATATGAGTGGGTATACATGTCACATTGTTGGAACGTAAAACAAAATTTAGCCAACAGAGGCAGCTCATCCATGAAGCTTTATTCACAAGGACCAGGACAGAGACGTTCCTTTAGTTTCCCTTTCTACTAAAATAGCTTAAAAGATAATCATTTCATGTGTGAAAGGGCAAATATGCTGTTTTCAAAAATTCTGCTAGCTACCAGCTGTGATTCACTGTTAAAGTCTCCACAGTAACATTTGCCTACCTTGTGTTAAACAGCCTCAAGTTCTAAGTTGAAAGAAGATATCACCACTCAAGTTGTGCACTAAAAGTTATCAAAAGTGTTCCAGTTTCTATTTGGTGTTGCTTTTATGTCTAAAATTCTTTGATGTTTGGTTAATCCCATATTTTTGCACTATTAGCTGTTTCTTAATGCGCTTCGTTGATGTGTGTTTCAGATGGGTCAGAATAAATATTCCTCTGGTCAACCCAACAGCTGAAACGCTGAAGCTGATTGTAGCTAACTCCAATCCCAGACACTACTCACTGGAGATGGATTCAGCAGAAACCGTTGGTGCCATTATTATTATTATTTTTTGTACAATACATTGTACAAACACATTGTTTTGAGGATGAGTGTCCTTCTTCTGGAGGAACGTAATCAGTCAATTCTTTAAGCGAATGTTTAGTTTGGTTGATCTTATATTTTGTTTAGTTTTCCTAATTTATCATGCAACACTTTCTTTTTTCCGTTTACTGTTTAATTAGTAGACAGTAATTGAGGTATTGAAGTTGTCTTTTACTCATTGTTGCCATAACAAGATTTTCCTTCATGTCCTTATTTTTTTGTGCATTTCAGATCATGCTGGCGCCAAAGTCATGCACCCATGTTGGTGTTCGCTTTAGTCCTTCATCCATTGGAGAGGAGAACCACCATGGAAAGATCTCCTTTACATGTTCTCAGGTGGATACATCCAACACATCTGCAGTACCTTGTAAAAGTGCTTATCCTCCTTTGATTCATGTTAAATCAACTCAAAGTATGGCAAAACATTTCAATATTTCGTATCTGGAAAAGCGTTCACACTTGCTCGGTATGATAATTTCTCTCCGTTTTGGTATGCTTTGGTTTATTGTGTCTCTGTTGTCCTTTAGTTGCAGGATTGCTGTGTTTTGTTGAGTGGGTGTGGCCTCAGGCCAGAGATCGAGGAACCTTTGTGTATGTCCTGCTTGATTGGTTCCAGTACCGCCATTTCTGTTCCAATTTTAAACCCTACCGATCACCAAGCCACACTCAACATAACTCTTACTGGTAAGAGTTCTTGAACTCTTACCACTCTGGTGGTTCTTGCGCTCCCCAAGTTGTGACTTTGTCCCATTTTTGCTGCAGTCAGTGAATTACTAAGACATCTCAATACTTTCTTTATGTTTTTATGCTTCAGCCGAAGACCCAAATGATGCATCCAACTGCAAACTAATCAATAACGAGAAGATTTTCTCTTGCACTCTGGATGATGCTGAAGGTACTTCAAACAAATTGTTCACCAGAGCCATAGTTCAATACCTACTTTTTCTCCTGTTTCAGCTTAAAACCAAAGACAGATTTGTACCTAATCCTACAGCCGTTGACTTGATTATCTTCTTCTTGGTTGTAGTTTTGCAGATCAGCGAAAGAGCAACTGTTGCTGTGCCAGTTGTGTTTACGCCTAAGACCATGGAGTTGCAGAAGGCCTGGCTTTGCGTCACCATGAAGCCCATCAGCGGTCGGGACGTCACAGGGTTTGTTTCTGCTCAGTTTGAGTAACTTAGTCTGATTATCCAATACACTAATAGTTATAGAATGTGTTCATATCTCTGGGATTTTAATGTGGTTTTTATTGGGGGGGATTGTGATAGACCAACACAAAGTCATGATTAATGGTGAAGTGGAAGGATTATGGGATTGTGTGATGCATAGTGTTAGCTTTCTGCACATAAACTCCCAATAACAGACAGTGAGGTTTGTTTGTTATAATTTGACAAAAATACAGTTAAAACCAGATATGTATACACACCGAATACAAAGACACACACATTTTTTTCTCACTGTCTGAACTTAAATCAGACCAGACGTCTTTAGGTCTGTTGGAAGCATCCGAGTTATTTCTATTTCCTAAATGCCAGAAACCTTAGCAAGAGCATTTTCTTTTAGAGTTTTATTTTTGGTTACTTTCCTCGAATTCAAAAGTTTACGTAACCCAAGAATTCCTTGAGAATAAATAATCTTGAAAATCAAAATAAATAATTGCAAAAGTTTCTTTAAATGGAAAGAAAGAAACAAAACTAGCCTAGTTGTATTTAAAGTGAAAAGTATGAAATAAAATTAAATTTGTATTTATTTCGAACATGTAAAATGTCAGATAAAAAAAATTGATGTAATATAAACTATTATATTAATTGATATAATAAAACTATTATAATAATCAAACATAAAAAATAAAACTTTCAAATCCAGTTTGAAGCGAAGTAGGAGGAAGACAGAGCTTATGAAGTCCTGCCCCTAATTGTCTGGTCCAAATATGTCTCACATTATACATACTTCTGCATCTAATTTTTATATCTGTACGACTAATGTATTATTATGTAATCTGTACCATACTATACATTTATTTAATTTTGTGAACATAAAAAGAATGCATTGCCACAACTTGTTAGTTTTACACAGAATGAGCTCTACTCATGAGAATTAATTATTTGGACGCATTTTGCAAATCCTGAATGCATCAGCATTAAAACCTGTTAATAAATCTCTCAGGTCAAGTGAAGAGCTCTTGCACATGTCTTGGCTTTACCCCCTGCGCGGCATCCCAGTGGAGGCTCCGTTCGAGAGCTCCCCTCATGCTGTTCTCCAGTGTGAAGTGGGGGGCCAGCTTGAAAGTACAGTGGATGTGCAGCTCACCGGTTATGTGCCAGGGAACCGGGAGCTGAGGGGGGAGCAGGGTGAGTTCACATAATTAGTTTTTGAAGAACATAATGATGACTTTTTCATACGTTGCAGATGTCTTCACGGTGTGCAGCATTAAAATGAAGGCTTAATATGAAAGCTAGAATGGCGTAGTTTTCAGCAGTAATGGAGTATGATATTGTATTTATATCAAATGAAGTTAATTGTACATTGACTTGTATGTGACTGGATTGCATATATTTTACAACCTAATTAGTTCTGTTTTACCATTTCAAGTTTATTTAAATGCTGTCCTGATCAGAACGAGGATGAAAACTGAACATAAAGTTCATTTTCCGGGTCTTTTTCCTGTGACATTGTCTCAGAGATCCTTCCATCCATGACTTGATTAAACTGAATTAACACGGTTGCATTTTGGCTTGAACCCCATAATTCTTTGAGAATTAAATACTAATCCACCTCGTTGCTTCCTGCTCACCGGACAGGTCTGATGGAGGACCTTCTGTGCAAGGTGCGTTCGAACTCTGAAAGGGCGCGCTCAAGGCTCGGCAGCTGTCTCGCCATTTCCATCAAGGCGGCAAGGAGAGATCCTGAGAGTGGCGTCATCATGCTCACCCTCCATCTGATCTACACTCCACGCAGGATACGCAGGTAGCCGAATGCAAAACACGTGGAATCAAACAAAGAGAAATGTGCCGGCAGCATCTTGCTGTGGCTGTGGTTTTCATCACCAGGGGACAGGGATGGCTGTCATTAACAAGAAGATCCTTAAAAAGTCTTTGAATTCTCATGTTTTGCCCTAACATTTTTAAGGGAAACAAAGTTGGTAGTAATTTTACTCTGATTAAAAATAAAAAGTCTGAGTTTATGTCATCCACTTGTGCTGGACAGATCAAATTTGTATCTGCCTCAAATTGCAGATTGCTCTTGGAACACTCTTTGGAGTATTTTTCTTAGAGATTGAAATTTTGCTCTCGTGACAAACCTACAGCTAAATGGACATGAGGATAAGAGAAAACACAATCAAAAACCTCAAATGTAGCCTCTATGGTGAGAAGACTCACCTTTCTCTGTGATGAAACAACAATAGGGCTCTTGAGTTAAATCAGAAAAGGCTGAACCACCTTTCCCTCTCTCCTTCCCTCCAGTGGTGAACAAATAACGTTTATCTCCAACACTGTAGGCAAAATCTGCATTCATTAATCTTGGCTTTTCCTCCCTCAGTGCTTGTTCTTCCACCGTTCGGTCTCTTCCTCTCGTCTGGGTGTGGTTACCGTGTTCATTTTTTACTGTCTTTATATGCTGAGTCTTAGTGTTTGTTGCAGGAAACTTTGCTGTGCTCACTTTGAACTAAAGGGGAAGGCCGACTCATTAAAATGGCTGCCTGTGGTTAAACAACATTCATCCCATTAGGTTACATCCCCAATGTATTATGTAGGGGCAAGAATCTAGCATTTACTGACGTTTATAAATTATGTCGGTTAATGAGAAAAGACATCCGTTAATAATGTCTCACGTATTTTAAAAAGCATGATATGAGTTTAATATTCTGACAAACCAATCAGTGTTTTTTATCATTATCTCACCTGTTGGTGGTCAGAATGTTACGAATGATTGAGAATTTAAAAAAAAAAAAAAAGTCTCCGGGAGGATTGCGACGCCGAGAAATGTAGAAACTCGCTTTACCTCAGCCTTTACTTTTCGTAGCGCGAGACATCCTGCTGAGTAAATAAAGGATTCATTTATCAGCTTTAGTCTTCTGTAGAGGATCTGCAGAGTCCATTAATGAGGCGTGCGCCGGTAGAATCAATACCTCCGAGAGCTAATGACTTCGCCATCAGGAAGTGGGGGGGTGAGGAGGGTGGCGCTAATAGGCTCTTCCATTTTCTATCTACATGTTAAATCTGGGCCATAAGTGGGGATAAGGGAGGTATCAGAAGCTCGGAGCCGGAATAGTAACGACCAGCTTAGAGGATTGTGTTTGTCCGAATAGATAGAAATCCTAGAAGATCACTTACAGCGAGAAAAAAAAAAACGGCATAAAAATCAAGACATGCTCATTTCTGTGCCAGAAAACCTAAAAGATTTAGATTCTGTTTTTGCAGCAAACCGATGTCTTTCTTATCACAAGCAGCATTCATCAGAAGAATCTCATATTGCACATATGAGCTACGTTTTATCATCACTCAGACTACACACTTCTAGACATTTGAAGATGCCTGAAGTTAAATTAGTTTCTACAGATCAGAATTGTTTATTACTAAAAAACAAAATGTATAAAAACCCCTGCATGGTTGAGTTTTCTGCTTCCAGGCTTCAACCTTCAGTAGACAGTAGAACAATAAAAGTGTAAACAGAAATGCTGCTTTCTTTTTACACCTGAGTGAAGCCAGCTCTCTGAATACTATTCTCATTTAAAGGTTCTCAAGCGTCCTAGCAGTTCAGTCTTCGTCCGGCAAGGTCTGGGAGTTTCCCTTGATTCTCATTGCTACGAAGCCTCAGGTGGATGACGTTGTTCGTGTAGAAACGACAGAGATAGGAAGGACTTCCGCCGTGGGTTTCCGCCTGACCAGCACCACCAGGTGTGTACACGTCATTTCATAAAAGTTCTATTCACACCGCAAAGTTTGGCATTTATTCCTGAGTTAAAACGACTTCTACTTCTATTTTAAATGGTTTATTATAACACGTTTTGTTTTTTTTACTTATTTCATATAAATATGAACTAAGTCATTTCATTTTTTTTTTTTTTTTTTTGCACATTCATTTTTTTTTTCTAATTTAGATTTTTGTTAATTTTTTTTCTTCTGTTTTTTGTTTAGATTTAGTCTTGTTTGTGTTATTTTATTCCGTTTATTTCATCTTTATTTTGCCATACGACAAAAGTTCCTATTCTCCTGTGGAATCCTTTGGTTCTGGATCTTAAACCAAATTTTCTATTGTACTTGGTATCGTGTTGAAACCATCAAAGTAGTTCCTCACATCAAGCAAAGTCAAACTTTTATGAAACTTTTTACAAACCGATTGAAAATAAATGTGGCCATTATCTCAAAGCCAAGATTTAGTTTCATTTGCATTCAAGGAAACTCGTACTTGTATTCCAGCAGTTTCCTTTCTTGCATGTGCGATGTTTTGTTGTGGCGGTAACGAATTCAGTGTCGGTTGCAGGAGGTCGACGCCATTCAAAGCAACATTCCTGCCAGGCAGCAGCACCGAGTTCACCGTGGCTCCGGCCTCTGGGATGTTGCCTCCTGCTGGCACAGCCGGAGCGCTCATCTCCGTGTTCTTCACCCCCACTGCAAGCTGCAAGAGACACAGAGCGAGGCTCGCCGTCCAGGTACATCACTTCCTGTGGGAGTGCTGACGAGGCATTCACAAGATTGTTTACTTGCCTGATAAACAATTTTCAGGTTTTTTTTTTGCTTTTCTTTTTTATTTTCTGTATCCTAAACTAAGGATGCACCGATCCACTTTTTTCTTTACCAATATGTGAGGTTTAGTATTGGCCAATAAACAATCTGAGACAAAAAAACAGTGTTGAATTGACTTAAAAGAAACTAATGCATGTTTTTTTGTTGTTGTTTTTTAAGTTAATTGTTTGGCTAACATGGAATCACAGCCAGAGATCTTTCTACAGTTTGATTATTAAATCCAGTTTGATTATGAACATGTAGAAATGATTTGTTTTAGGTTTGGATAAGTTTGCAAAAAAAGGGAATATAATTTATATTTCTATACAGTCTCCATCCAATAAATCATTGATTTTTTTAAAGGATTTCCTTCTTGTTTCAGGTTTACCAATGTAGGGGTATTTTCCATGAAACCAGCCACTCTGAACCTTTCTGTTTGTACTTTACAAATGCGCTAAAACAGACTGAGAACTCAGAAAATCGGAGTGGAAGCATGGCATGTTTGATATGTAAACCGTAGGAACTCTGAATCATGAACTCTGTCTCACAGAAGCATGACGAATAAAAAGTTTAAGCTGGATGAAGTGTAAAATAAACAGATCTTTGCTCCCAGAATTGTTTGATCGCAGAAATAAAGCACTTCTCCTCCCCCCTCTCCGAGCAAAACATCTCTGGTTATTGCTGGAAAACGAATTTCACGCTGCTTATCATTTACACCCGTCCTCGACTGCTGTTCTGTAGTTCTCCTGGAATCTTAACTGTTCACTTCTAACTCTTTCATTGCAGGCAGCAGACATGCAGTGGATTTATGATGTGAGAGGGAAAACCTCTCAGGACCACCAGCTCCTCCGTAAATCATCCACCACGGACAGCCTCCCGGCTCCTCTTCCCCCCAGAGAACGCCGGCGTAACTTTGTGGTCCAGAACCTTCGCATCCCCTTTCTGGCTAACTCGTCCCCTGTCAAAGTCAAAAAATAATTATAAAAATAATAATAATAATAAAAAGCCCAGCCTTCCTTTATTTTAAATACAGATTTTGTTTGAGTATTTTTCAGAATTTGACTGAATGTTACGGTATGTATTTTCACACATGCACATTCGTCACATCGTCTCTTAAACCACAAAGAAAGTTTTCTCATCTTCTCTCGGCTCATTAACTGCATGATGGTTCCCATCAGCAGCTCTAATTAGCTATTTCTCTCCTGATGCCAAAATGTATTTAGTCTACCTTGTGGGAAGGAAATTAAAGCTCAATCCGCCCGAAGTAATGCTCCCCAATCCTTTTTTTTTTTTTTTTTGATTTCAGTGTTTCTTTCAACTAGTGCAAGGAAAAAAGCTCCATCATTATAAATCTTGGGATAGGAATGGCATGTTTTTGTCATTCTCAAAAAGTGTTCTTTTTATTTTCCAACATAATGACACGTTCACACATCCAGCACATCTATGAATGTGACTGCTGATTTACTATTTCTATCTAGATTTGTGTACGGACTTAAATGAAATTAATTTTTCATTTATTTATTTATTTTTTTACTTTTCCTGTCCAGAAATGTGGCACACATTAAATTGTTTTTGTGAGATTAAAATTTGAGAAAGATGTTAAGCTTTACTAGAAGTTGCTTTGGGTGTAGTAGGGGATGGGGGGGGGGTTTAAAGGGAAAGAAGGAGACAGGAGTAGAAGAAGAAAGAGAGAAACCAGCATAGAAAGAACACAAGTCACCACCTTAAAAGTCTACCTCTACACCTGCAAAAAGAAGCCAGGAGTAGGAAGAAATGAACGTTTATTTAATCCTCTATTAATATGTTTAGGGTAAAAAAAAAAATCCATAAAATTTAATTGGTTTTATTTTTTACAGTTTTTTAAATAATGGGTATATTTGTGGAGTGTAAAGCGTATTATCTTGTCTACAGATATCATATAAAATACTAGGAAAACACATTGAAATTAGTGCTTTGACGTAACAAAAAGTGAAAATGTCCAAGGAGTGAGAATAGTTTAGTCACTTTTATCAAATTAGGTGTAGTTTACAAATAAAATTATGCTTTCCGAGAAGAAGGAATTGGGCTAGGTACGACATACGACGGTTCCTCTACACTACAGGCATACTGTTGTCTTTCAAAACAGAAATGCCCAGCAGTTTTACTCGAAGCGTGCCTGAAAGCTCCGACAAAAAAAAAAATCATCTGCCATGTTGAAAATGTAATTTTCAGTAGGCGACAATGGAATTCAGCTTTCAAATAAAAGAAAATCAAGTTTGAGTTTGAATTTTTTTAAAAAGGCCCAGTTAGCTCCACAAACACGTGTAAGGGTCCCTCTCTTTGTGTGTCCGCATACTGAGCTGTCCTGTGATTCACCTTGTGCCTTTGAAATTATTCACTAGGCAGTTACGCTCAGCTATGCATCCATTAAGCACCATCTGCAGTCGGCCGGGTTGAGAATGAAGGGAAGGTAGAGAGGTGCACGACAGCTGATGGAGAGACGGGGAAGGAGAGAGCCGGGATATGGTTGAGTAACAGGTGACGGCGAGGGAGAATAGATGAGGGCAGCAGATAAAGTGAGCACTAAAAGCAGTGGATTAGATGGATGTTGAAAGCAGGACTCGCTGTGCATGTATTTTGCATAGCATCTGTGTGAGGAATCAGGGGTTTCGCTCCATGTGTGTAGTTACAGGAACCAGAGCATCTGCTCGTGTCAGTGCATCACTGCAGGTTTGAGCCCTTGTTGATTTTCATCCCCAGATGACCTGCTGAAACGGGCTCCCCCGTTCGCCTCCCTCTGCTGCTGCGTTGCCCCAGCAACAGACGAGTCAAGCCAGTTGTAATTGGGGGTCTGCCGTGTTCCCTGCTGCAACAAGAGGTCATGCGGGAAGTCCAGTTCATAATCATGACAGGCTGCTGCGTAGGGACTCCCCAATATATGGACACCATTAGTCCTGGACTAACAGAATAGACATTCCAGCCCCGACTACAAGGTATTACATCTTCACAACCTATGATGTTGATGTTATCTGGCAGGTTTATTTTTTGTTTTGTTTATCCAGTGCAGGACATGAACATATTGTTTAAGATCTGTAGCAAATCCAGAATACTACAACGGCCTGGTTGTGACACATTTTTTGATCTAACATAAGCAAAAACCGAGTACCAATAAGCATAATATTGAATTTGGAAAGACTTTTTGGTAGGTATCGTATTTAATTTCTCTGAATCCGTTACAGACAGATATTTTCGAAGGAGAGAGTAAAATGTCTTCCCATACTTCATTGCTTTTTGGTTTCAGCCGAGTCTCCCATGATCTTCTTTTTAGAAATATTAATCTGTCTGTATTCAACTATTGTAGCTTGGCAAAAAATTTAGGTGCAAAGTGACCTTGAGACTATCTAGATTCTAGAAGATAGTCTGCCTTTGAGACTATCCTGTAGCCTGTAGGGACTCGAATGTTTTAAATGTTCCCCCATCCCATGTGGCCAAAACCTGCTTCATACCAGTTCTGAAAATTACATCCAGTAAACCTCCTGAACATGACATAAAATAAATACAGCTCAACTCTAATAGTCTGTCTTCCTAGGACAACTTTTATTACTTTGTGAGAGATTTCAGATTCTCATCTGAGAATGAAATAATTCCACATTTCAAACGACTCCGATGTCCTCTGACAGTAAAAACCGTACCAGGCCGTTTCAAGTAATCCTTCTCGCTTCTCAGACGTTTCTAAATGGATTATCTACTTGGCTGCTTAATACTATTTCATTTTCATTTTGTCACAGGGAGTCCTATCCCCATACATCACTCACACGGGGATTCAATTAGCATGGCGGTAATTAAAGAAGAGGGGGGGGGGCTTCTTTCCCGCTAAAAACACACGGCCATTTGTTTGACTCCCTGTCAGAACAAAGAAGAGGCATCCATGTGTTGATCATCTTCACCTATTAATGTATGTAATTATACCAAACAACATGTAGTGCACATGCTTGCATTGTTATTGAGCTGTGTTAAATAATTTAAGGGTTTATAAATCATCCAGTAACACAATTATAAAAAAAATAAAAAATCGAGAGGTATAAACTTTCTGAATGCTACTCAGGATGAAGATTAATTTAGAATCAACACTGAATCAACATTGTAAGGAGAATCAATTCAAATCAATGAATGAACCAATCAGTGGCAAAATTAGGGTAACCTTGGCTGACGTTATTCAATTTAAAAAATATATAAATATCTATCGGCTTTTAAAAATTCCCATTCTTACAACAGGAAGAGACAAGAACTGGCTCAGCTTTTTTTTTTTTTTTTTTCCACATTTGTATATTTCTAAGTCATGTAATCTCTACTTTGAATTAGAAAGCAGCTAATGTCTAACACTGATCAGTGT